>PITA01001849.1:0-50015 GCA_004023965.1 Spilogale gracilis | reverse complement strand
GAGAAACAGGCTTCCTGTGGAGCAGGGAGCCTGATGCAGGGCTTTATCCCAGGACTATGAGATCATGACCTGAGCCAAAGGCAGACGCTTAAGACTGAGCCACCCAGATGCCCCTACAGTTAATATCCTTATTCCCCCTTTGTTCATCTGTAAATCATATAGGGTATACTCATGTGAGAATTTAAATGGATCTTTTATTAAGTTTTTCCTTTTTTGAATCATCCATATTCAATTTGATTTTGATGATTAAACTAATCTTTTCTAATGATTTTCATTATCTCTTTTGTTAGCTGCTGCACCATCAATAACTTCAGGTATATCAACCTTTTACATTATGATCTTTCTTATTCAGAGCAATTTTTCTTAAAATAATATCTTTATTCTAATAAGCACATTCTGTTTTTCAGACATCTCAAAGTTTGGGGAAAAAACTGTTTTGCTAAAAGGGAACAAGGTCTGTTTTCCACTGCATCTTATTATACTTTTAAGTTCATTTTCTATACATTGCCTAACATATATTAGGTGCTCAATGAATATCTAACATTTTACAGGTTACACTAACTTTGTGTAAACCATGTTAAAAAATATACTGCAATAGTTAGATCAAAAAGTATAGGTCTTACTGTTATCAAAGCCGTGTCCCATTTCTTTTCTTTTCTTTTCTTTTTTAAATTCATTTATTTATTTGACAGAGAGAAACACAGCTAGAGAGGGAACACAAGCAGGGGGAGTAAAAGAAGGAGAAGCAGGCTTTCTGCCAAGCAGGGATCCTAATGTGGGGCTCGATCCTGGGACTCTAGGATCATGACCTGAGCTGAAGGCAGACGCTTAATGACTGGAGTCACCCAGGAGTCCCCCCCCCACCCGTGTCCCATTTCTAAGCAAGATTACTACTTGTGTATTTTACTATGCCTTAAATAAAGGTAAAACTAAAATACCTATACAAAAATTATCCTGAAATTTGCTATCAAAAAAAGAATCAAAAGTAGAAGAGTGCTCATATCAAAAATATCAGAGAAAAAAATGGGAAAAAAACAGATTTTATTTTAATTTCCATTGCCAAGAATTTTGAGACTTTTTGGGGAGAAGGGGCTGGGAGGAGTGGCAGAGATGCATATCTACTTGCAAAGATATGGAATAAATTTGCCTATGATATATGTAGGTTTGATGCCTTAAATGAGCAGGCTTGTAATTTAAAAAATTCTTGGGATGCCTGGGTGGCTCATTTGGTTAAGTGTCTGCCTTCAGCTCAGGTCATCATCTGGGATCCTGATATCTAGTCCTGTATAGGCTCCCTGCTCAGTGGGGAGTCTGCTTCTCTCTCCCTCTGCTGCTCCCTCTGCTTGTGTGTTTTTTCCTCTCTCTCTGTTCTTTCCTCTTTATTATTAATAAATAAATAAATTTATTTATTATAAATAAATAATTTTTAAAAACTCTCAAAATACTTCCTATAAACACTATCGCATAAGAAGTATAATTTATTTGAAGCATGTTTCTGGGAAAATCACAAAGAAATATTCTTTTACAGTTAGAAATAATTATGAGAAATCTTTTAATAAATATATTTTTGTAACATAACACCACTGACTTTACATATAATGATTATTCTTATAATTAAAGTAATAGAATAAATGATTCTGTGATAATAGTACTGATCTTTTTTATATAGTACTAAGTGACTGTCAAATGCAAAGCAAACAAGTAATTGACCTCAGCAAATTATACATACACTTCAAAGTATCACAATTTACTTGCTTTAACTCAAAGGCATATAGTTTGATATGATTTTAGTTGTGTTCTAACTAGAGACCCCCTAACTCAATTCAACTTAACCCTCCCATTCTGGGTGTTAGTAGATATATCCTGGGATTTGCCACTGGCTGGTAAGACAGCAAATTTTTCATTAGCATGCAGCCCAGTGGAAAAGCTCAAAAAGCCTGTGCATGAAGAAGTGGAAGGACTCCTAGTTCTGCATACTGATGCCTTGGAGGAGTCTGTGAGCCCCAGTCATCCTGGGAGCAGATCAGAAAAACATGACATTTTGAGCCTCATCCTATATCATTGGACAATATATTTGATTTCCTTTGGAAGAATTAACACAATTTTCCCCACTTTGTGATTTTCCTAATGGTTTACAGTTATTTGCCCATATGAAGAACAATTAAAATAATGTTGGCTTATGTCCAAAAATTTTGCACAAGAAAAAAAGTAACGGAAAGGTGAGGGGAGTGGATTTAAACTTGTGTCCTTAACTATGAAATGTTAAAAGTTTTATAGCAAAATGTTACCACCATTTAGCTGTACATGTATTAAAATGCAAACAACTTTACTGCCGAAAAAGTATTTTCAAGCTTTCCACTTTCTTTGTACACTTTGTACACTTTCTTTGTACACAACAAACTCAAAAATCTTGGTCCTTTCCCTCCACTACTGACTTGCTAATCACTCCTTTTTATAAAAGTCAAAGTCAGCTAAAAGCATTTAGATAAAACTGCTTTTAGAAACTCCAAATTCTCATTAGACAGAAAAACATAAAACATTAATATGAAATGTTAGGGTTTTATTTTTTTAACAATATAGGGAGAAATGTTTGTGCAGATAATTTTTTTAAAGGCCTTTCAAAACAACTAGAGCTGTATCCTATAAGATTTCCTCAACTTTAACCCAGACGATAGTGGTGACATTTTCCTTAACTTTTCTCAAGTTTGAGGAAACCCCAAAATAGATCAGAACTGAACACAGAGGACACTGCCAAATTCCAAATCTGCAGCCCCAACAACACTTTGACACACAAGTAGCATGGTTACCCACTGCTTTTCAGAGCCATTTTTAAAAGCTTAATAGAGGATTATCTTGGATGAGGTCCTGCTCTAACACATTTCTGCTTCTTAAGAGAAGTCATGTTCAGGGAAGTATTACTTTATACTCTGGAATTAGGCTTAAGAAGGAATTGGGTTATGCTTGACTAGGAAATTTACTACATCCTCTGGCATCTATGTCTACTACAGAGCAAGAAAATGAAAAAGTAAATTAATAGTTTGCTCCACTTTCTATTCAACTCCTGGTTATCCCCAAAGGAGTAATCTAGAACCCTGTTTTTCTCACCATTAGTCATTCCACTGCTTTTTAAAGTGGTGATTACATTTGGAAGGCAAACACTATTTTCTTCAACAAATGTTTTCTGAATTCTCTGTAAGTAAATGCCTTTATACTAAGTTTTGTTGTAGGGATTCTACGGTCTGTGAAAATATTAACTTGCTTCTGCTTGAAAAAGAGCTGAGTGGTTTGACATAGAGCAAAGGCAGTAGTACTAGGAGGAGGCACTCTTGACCACTACAACTTTAGATCCTTTTGCTAGAGTCTTTCCTTCTCTCACTCTTTCTCCTTCCCTTCCTCTTCTCTATCTCTTCTCTCCTCCCCCTCTTGCTCTTTTCTTTCATTATAAATGAATAATTAGAAAAAGAATTAATTTCCAACACATTAGAAAAATCTGGCCCAACTGAGTACCATGGGATCCATTCACATGAGTTTTTCTTTTACCAATTATGTTTTAAATTTTGGTTAAAGGAACAGAATTTTAAAAATCATAAATGAAATTTTGAAGTACATGGGCTATTTAAATTTTATAATTTGATTACTTTTTTTCCCTAGTTCTCTTATTGAGCAAATCCGACTCTCAATGCAGTGCTATTCTCACAAATTTCCACTTTGGTCTGCCCATAATATCTTTTCTTGATGACTTATACTTTCTTCATTATACAACTTCCTTTAGATGTCATGCCAATTATTTCTAATATTCTCTTTTCCTTTACCAATTTATTTTATTTTTTCAGTGTTCTAAGATTCATTGTTCATGCCCCACACCCAGTGCTCCATGCAATATGCCCCTCAATACCCACCACCAGGCTCACCCATACTTCCAACTGCCTCCCCTCCAAAACCCCCATTTGTTTCTCAGAGTCCAAAGTCTTTTATGCTTCATCTCCCTCTCTGATTTACCCCAGTTCACATTTCCTTTCCTTCTCCCACTGAGCTCCATATTACTCCTTATGCTCCATAAGTAAGTGAAACCATATGATACTTGGCTTTCTCTGCTTGGCTTATTTCACTCAGCATAATCTCCTCCAATCCTGTCCATGTTGCTACAAAAATTGGATATTCATCCTTTCTGATGGAGGCATAATATTCTATTGTATATATGGACCATATCTTCTTTATCCATTTACCTGTTCTAATATTCTCTTTTTTAAATTTTTTCTAAAGATTTTATGTATTTATTTGACACAGAGAGAGATCACAAGTAGGCAGAGAGGCAGGCAGAGAAAGAGTAGGAAGCAGGCTCCCTGCTGAGCAGAGAGCCCAATGCAGGCCTGGATCCCAGGATCCTGAGATCCTGACCTGAGCTGAAAGCAGAGGCTTTCACCCACTGAGCCACCCAGGCACCCTAATATTCTCTTTAAAATATATATATATATATATATTATTTATTTGAGACAGAGCACAAGTAGGAGTTGGGGCTGACTGAGAAGAAAAAGTAGACTCCTTTCTGAACAGGGAGCCTGATGCAGGGCTTGATCCCAAATCCCAGCATCCTGGGATCATGACCTGAGCTGAAGGCAGACACTTAAACTGACTGAGCCATCCAGGCACCCCTCTAATATTCTCTTTTACTTTATTTTTTTTTTAAGATTTTATTTATTTATTTGACAGAGAGAAACACAGCTAGAGAGCATACACAAGCAGGGGAGTGAGAGAGGGAGAAGCAGGCTTCCTGCCAAGCAGAAAACCCAATGAAGGGCTTTTTTTTTCTTTTTTAATCCAACTGTATGGGCCCTTTGTAGAAGCTTTCCAAACAGAGACCTATCAAACATCAATCCTCCAGGATTTGTATTAGTTAATAAAAAAATAATAATTTGTTTTGTTTGGGGTCACCAAAAAAGATAAATAATTGAGAATTTGTTAGTCTGAAATAATTATTTTGAAAAATAATGCTTCTTATGTTGATGAGTATATTAGTTTCCTATTGTTCTCAAGACAAATATAAATTTAGCAGGTTAAAGACATATAAGATTATTTTTTTAATTGTCAGAGGTCTGACTATAAAAAGAGGTCAGAGGTTTTAAATGGTTTCACTGGACTGAAATTTAGGTGTTGGTAGGGCAGCATTTCTCCTGGAGGCTCTAGGGAAGAATCTCTTCCTTTGCTTTTTCCTATATTCCTTGGCTCCTGGCTCTGTTTTCTATCTTTAAACCCAATAGCATAGGATCTTCAAATCTATCTTCTCATGGAAGATAGATTTCATCTCTCTCTCTGATTCTCTTGTCTCCTTCTTATATGGAGCCTTTTGATTATAATGGGCCCACCCACATAATCTAAGATAATCTCCCTATTTCAAGATCCTTAATTTAATTACACATGAAACAAATGTCCTTTTTGTTATACAAAGAAACATATTCATAAGGTTCCAAAAATTAGAACATGGAAATCTTTTGAGGACCATTTTCCCTACCACAATAAAGAAACCTAGAAATACCTTGCCCCTCCTGGTAGAACAGCAATACTCTTTGAATGGCAGCCTCACAAATGGGGATATGATTTGTCTTCCCCAAATTTATATGTTGAAAGTCTAATCTTCAAGGAGATGGCATTAGTGAGTAGGCCTTTCAGAGTTAATTGGGTTTAGATGAGGTCAAGAAGATGGAGCCTCAATGATGAGATTAGAGTGATCTTGCAAGAAAAAAAAAGGCACTAGGGCTCTTTTTTGCTGTCCTCTATTGTTTAAACCAGTCTGCAGTTTTTATTACAGGAGACTCAGGTAACTAGGATGGAGTAGAGCTCATAATTAAAGGAAGACAGAAATTTCTAGAAAAAACTCTGGCAGCCTCACATAACTATTTTATAATATCATTACTTGTTTTTAGTTGACTGACATCATCTGGCATACTTAGTAGATAATCTGCAGTTCTCAATATTCCTCATAAACTCTCACTCTCAACAGATGACTTTATTTTCTAATCTAAAATGTATATGCTATCAATTAGAACTTTATCAACATTACAGTGGCCTTATTCATGCACTTTCTTTTTTTTTGTTTTTAATATTTTATTTATTTATTTGACAGAGAGAAACACAGTGAGAGAGGGAACACAAGCAGAGGGAGTGAGAAAGGGAGAAGCAGGCTTCCCACTGAGCAGGGAGCCCGATGTGGGGGCTCGATCCCGGGTCTCCAGAATCATGACCTGAGCCGAAGGCAGTCGCTTAACCAACTGAGCCACTCAGGTGCCCCGACTTTCATTTTTTTAACACTATCTACATTCAGTTTTATTGTATTAACTGAAATGAAAATAATTAATAAATGATTCCCAAATCTTCATCTCTTCCCCAGGTCTCTCTATCATGCTTTATTTTCAAACTTTGCTGAAAATTTATTGTCTGAATGTCTTAATGGCATCCTTAAATCTGCATTTCAAAATCAAATTCATTCTTTTTTGTAAACTCTCTCATTCATGGATTTCATTATTAATAACACCATCCTCACCAAAGTTGGAACCCTGGAATCATCTGTCTTCTCCCTTTTTTGTTTCATTTATAATCCTTGGCTGAAATTTGATACAGTCTATCTCCTAACTACATAAAACTGTTTTGTATTTCTCCTTATCTCTCATTTGAACTACTATAGTAAACTTATTGCTTTCATGTTGTCTCCCTCCAAGTTTGCTCAATAAATAATTCTAAAATGAGTTTATGATACTTTGTAACATCTCAAAATTTTTCAAGTGCTCCCCAGTGCATTGAGAATTAAGTAATGATCATTTACAGTTGCATAATAATGTTTTATAATTAACAAAGCACTTTGCATCCATTATCATATTTTTGTTACAGTAATAGGCTTGTAAAGTATTTTAGTTTTCATTATGATTGAGAAAACTGAGATATACAGAGGTGGAATTTTGTGATAGACTTATTTGGTTAGTAAGTAACAGAGATTTACATCATATGTATTGTGCTTAAATCAACTTTTTTTTTTTGAGACGGAGAAACTCTTCTCATTTTGCCATTCAATGCTTTCCATTAGAAAGACATGACTACAACCTTTAATAAAATTCTACTACTTAAATCTCTCATTTTGAGTCATTATAATGTAATTTCTTTATAAAATCTCCATCTTTCCCTTTTGTTATTATATACATTCCTCCAGTTCTTCATCAAATGTAGATACTGATTCAATCTGATCTCTTCCTTGTGCTTTCATTCTGTGTGTGTGTGTGTGTGTGTGTGTGTGTGTGTGTGTGTGTGTTTTCTTATTTTGCCCTTAAGCATTTGAAGCTGTGATTAACACAGGCAGAACTTTTCATATTCAGGACAGAATGTTAATGTATTTTATTCCTATCTATAACATGTTAAAAAGAACATGAGAATTCCTTTGCTGGGTTTGACCCTTGCATTCTGTCTTTAGGAAAAAGAAAGATTAGATGTGTATTCTGACATTACTAAAACAGTAAGGAAAGTTTTATCAAATCTATTTGCAATTGATGTTTCAATGGCAGGGCGATGAGTCTTCATAGAAAAGAGTGCTCAGGGGAGCCTACCTAAAGTTTGTCCAAGGAGAGTCTTCACATGGTAGGGAAGGTAAGAGACATATAATGGTTTTCTTCCCCTAAACAGCCATATTTCCCATTATAGGCTAGTGACCAATGATTTTTATTGAACTTCTTTCAATCCATTTGTAGTTTTAGCTCATCCTGCTCTCAGGGGGGTTAACAGCTTCATGATAGACTGACTCTCAGAAGTATTAAGAGATGTCTATTAGATACTATCCTAGGCTTAGAAATGTGCCCTATGCTCTGTGTCCATACTTTTCTAGATATTTACTATACTCTTTCTTCCAGAGTTTGCCTTTCACAACTAAGGAATATATTCACACAATGTAACTCCGTCTTCTCTTTTGCTGCATTGTTTTTCCAACCTTTCTTTGGACTTCTCTGTTTCAATTTTAGCTATCTCACACTGTGACAATTAAAGCTGTAAACATGTTTCCAGATGGCACAGCATCAAAATAGTTTCAAAGTTTGAGATAATATCTTATATGTTCTTTTTAATATGACATATGCTAATGCTTGATATTTTAGTTGTGTTCTTGATCAAGTCAAATTTTAAGCTTTTAAGACTGAGGTCTTAAGTGATAGCTTAAAGCTGATAATTATAATACAGATTATTTTCTCATTCACTGTTTCCCCATACAAGAAGTCATCTGCCACTTGTATATGCACTCAAAACTTGGTGAAAATTTTGTTTTGTCTTTTGTAGTAAATTAATGCTAATTTCATTTACCCTTGCTTTTCTGATACTTTAGTTATCTCAATGATTTATACCTTCTTGAAATTTCAGGATGATATAATTAAAAAATTACTTTTGAATCTCTCCAGTTTACACATTGCTTTAATTTAATTTATATTTCATAAATTCAAGTAGATACAGAAGAACAGAGATCAATGTTCATAATATTTAACCATCACTGATTTTTTAATTTTTATTATTTTGCCATTTTTAAAGAAGTAAAACAGTATATGAATTTAGTTCACATCTTTGTATCTACCCTCTGAAACCTACTCCCCATATTTCTCAGGTTTCCACATATTTCTCAGAAATAACCACTTTGTTAAAACTGTTTTCCATGGATTTTGGAAAGACAGTCTTGGGAAGCTGACAAAATGCAGTTTCTCTGGGTGATCATCTCTCTAGACCAGACTTCTATATTCTTATCTTTACCAAGCTTCCCCATAGTTTTCCAGAAAGACAAATGAGCCTTTGAAATTATGGACACATAATGGTGTTTGATTTTCATGTGTCACATGGTTTCACCTCTTGCTTCAGCTTTCACATTATAATTAACCAACCATCTCTAGGGTGTGCATATCTTAAGGAAATTAAATGTCATCCTAGTTCAGCTTATGTGACAGCAGAAAACTTACCTCTAAATTATAATCAAATGCAGGTCACATGCTGAGCTAATGACAGAACAAAAGTTGTGAGTATATTAGATTGTCACCTGATTTATCCATTTTCAAGCTAAATTAACTTCAGCAATTATTTAAAATATCAAAAATATCTTTTTAGAAGGTAGTTTCAGCAATTGGTCTGACCCCCATCTAGAGTTACAGGTATAGTAATAATGATTCCTGTTAGAAAAACACATTTTAAAAATTCAAATAAAAGAAAAGGATATATCTTAATCACAAATGATAGAAAAGATGAAAACTCCAAGTAAAAATAATATTTCCAAATCTTTAGAAATATAAGAATTAAAGTTAATCAATGTTTATTATCTTTTTTCTTTTAATAAGATTAACATTCTCAATAAGGAATAACATTTATTTTAATAAAAATAGCCAATAAAAATTTGAAATGCCATGGGAAGACTATAGTTAGTGATTACCTCCATCCAGGCACAAATATCTACAATAACATTAGCCACTGCAACTATGCAGGAACCATTACAACCTGGGAAGGGTAATGTAACAGAGGCCAGAAAAACAAATCTGTACATGTCAGGAGATTACTCATTACTACTAAGTGATTTTTATTAATAAATAATAATAAGAGGCACAAAAATGTATCTACCAAAATCTATCTGGAGTTACCTCATGATCACATCCACATCCAAATATGTGTAGTGTATAAAATGCAAAAAGCAAATATGACATAGTGCAATCCAAATCCAATTCTGGTGTTATAAGCAAGTTTTCATTTTATTGATTTATTTGACAGAGAGAAACACAGCTAGAGAGGGAACACAAGCAGGGGGAGTGAGAGAGGGAGAAACAGGCTTCCTGCCAAGCAGGGAGCCTGATGGGGAGCTCGATCCTGGGACTCCGGGATCATGACCTGAACGAAAGGCAGTCACTTAACCCACTGAGCCACCCTGGTGCCCACAACTTTCATTTTTTATAAAACCTTTGTTTTAATAAGAACGTATCCACTGCAATGGGAAAACTACAATTTTTAAATTATCAAGACTACCCGTTATCCATTAATGGATATCCATTAATTATCCACTAATGAATTTACAAAGAAAAAGTCTTTACCATTGGGCCTAAAGGCTTGCCTATATGATTTTACATTTGGCTTCATCTGGGTGATATGTAAAGTTTAGAAGTTACCCAGATGAAGCCAATAGAAGCTATTACTTATATAAGCTTTTTTGGATAACAAATCAGGTCATAATCTGGACATTTTTTGATTACTAATCATTTATATAGGCACTAAGCATACAGAATGAATAAAGGATATGCTATTCAAAAGTTAGAAGAGATGTATTTAAAACAAATAATAGCATTCCAATATGTCAAAGGGCTTTAACAGAGGAATACACTCAGTATAATGAAAATGAAAGAATCCTGCTGGTGTCCAGGAATGAGGTATATTTCTGCTTTATATAACATATATGTGGACCTTGGGAATACAAAAGAAAGATTTTCAAATAAGAGGTAAAAAAAAGTTTAATAATCTCTTTATATTAAACAGTGTTACTCATTTTAAGAGAGCTATGCTTTTGATTGCATCACGTCTCTGTACACTTCTCAACATCTCCATTAAAGAGTGACACATGTCAGATTGTCTTGTTACAACCACCCACCTGAACTCTGAAATCTGGATCTTTTATTTAATCTATTAGAAGTTCCACAAATCTGTACCTCTATTTATTCTTAGGAATAGCTTTCGTTCTATAAACTATTAGCATAATGTGGACTAATTTCCAACAGATTGATGAGTCACTTGTGTGTGTTTATTTTCTAAATAGTGAAAAACATTCTTAATTTATTCACTGTTTATAAAGTTTTAAAAGTCTTTTTTATATAAATCCCTTGGAAACAGTAGATGTTAATAATACTTCTCAGACAATTGAATGTAGGACTGAGGCTGAGTAATTTTTGTAAATTGATGTGAGATTAAGAAAGTGGAGGACTAAAAATAGAGAATTTACTTATTATCTTAAAAACTGTCTCTCTTTACAGTTCGATAGATCTGTTTTCCTTTTTTTTTTAATTCAAGTTTATTCTTCATAAATCACTGATGCAAGTTTTGTTGTTTTCAGTTGAAATGCAACATCACACATTTGCATTTAAGTAATATTGGACTGCTCCTTATTTTATTTTTCTTTTTTTTTTTTCCTTATTTTATTTTTCATCTTTGATATGTTTTTTGCCAATCCAATAGGCAGTAAGAAACACAAAATAAAAATACTAAGTAGAGGAAAAAGGGAAATACCATGAAATTCAAATCACTGGAGCAAGAAAATGGGAGTAACTTGGGGATGAAAGAGAGGAGGGCAGAGGGGGGTTATTTATTAAGAAAAAAACAGAAAAAAGACATTGATAAAAAACAATTATTATAATTTGTAAAATTATGGTTACTTAAAAATGTGTAAATTTTGCATCATTATATTTCTAAGAATATATTCTAGGGATACAATGGCACAAATGTATAAACATATATGAAAAGAATGTTTAAAAAAGACATTTTATTACTGAAATACTGACATAATCTGAATATCAAATTATAAGGTATGATATTTAAAAGTACATTTAAGTCATAAAAGGGGGCAAAGACAACATAAGATAAATTTATCTTATTAATATGAAAAAATATTTATAACTTCTTTCTCAGGGGAAAAGCAGGTTGCAAAGTATAACGTATGGTAGATCCCTCATTTCATAAAAATAATAATATACATTTGTATTACAGAGTATATGTTTGGAAGAACATAAATAAAAATTTTAACAATCCTATCTCTTGTTCATAGAATTATATGAGATTTTTCCTTTTTCTTTTTGTTTATATGAATTTTCTATTTTATTTTTTATACTACACAGAAAATAAATTGTTCTTAAGCCTGTTCTTGATAGCACATCTGGTGGAAAGAAACTGTTAATGTGGCACTGAGTCATGTAAGATTTCGAATGAGTTACAGATATAATAATGTTAATGTACTAACTGAATACACATCTATTAAATGTGCAGTAAAGTTGATCTGAACAGTATAAAGTGAGAAGCAGAGTTGAAAATCTTGACTTCTTCAAATGTGAAATAAATAGCCACTGTTTCCATCTGTGAATGCGGGACCACACAAATAATGCCTGTGAGGTGATCTCTGTGAAACACTGGGTAGTGATTCCATTTTAATAAGGAGGTTCCAGAAAAAAATAAGGATTCAGTAATGAGTAGGTTCTCTCTCACACTGCTTATCTGCTAACACCAACTTTCCTGAATCTCTAAACTGGTATCCATTTCTTTTAAAGGATGTGCTGCTTAGTAAGGTAAGAAAATATTGATGCCAGTAAGCTCTTTATTAAAAGGGAGTATCCGACATTGTCCCAGATCATGAAAGTATAGTGGCCAAAGAGTTCCAAAATAGGTCACTGTGGCATAAAAAATACTTTGAAGCTGAAAACTTTTGAGAATACATTTTTTTCCTGAACTCTTTTATCTTCCTAAAAGCAGAGACTCCCTCAGAGAACTCAGTTGTTATAAATCCCCTTCTCTGGAGTTGCACAACCTGGGAGATTGACTCATACTGTTAGAGAGAAGTCAGCACTATATCTAAACAGATATTGCCTCAAACCTACTTTTCTCCCTGTTCTCTTAAGAGTCCCCTATTCTTTCCTAAAAGTTATTTGTTTTCCCATGAGTTCCCTTGCTTCCTTACCTCTTCTTATATAATAAGTCATTCATTTTCTCAGAAATGCCCTTTTCTTCCTTTCTTATATCCTAATGTTATATTAGCCCCAAATTTTAACCACTTCTTTGAGTCACATTTTTCTGTGAACTTCCATTCATATATTAATGAAAATACATGATTAAATTTCAGCTTTTCTTTATCTGTCCTCTGTCAGTTTATTTATTTTTTAAGATTTTATTTACTTATTTGACAGAGAGAAGCACAGTTAGAGAGGGAGCATAAGCAGGGGGGGTGAGAGAGAGAGAAGCAGGCTTCCCTGCAAGCAGGAAGCCCTATGCAGGACTCCAGGATCATGACCTGAGCTGAAGGTAGATGCTTAACGACTGAGCCACCCACACACCCCATGTCCTCTGTCAGTTTAATTTGCAGTTCCCTGCCCCCACCCTGCAAACAAAATGAACCTAAGGAGGTAGGTGTTAAAGTTTTTCCTTTCTAAAAGTGCCCTCACTAACGTAGAAATGTTTATTTAGAAAAGTACCAGTTATTTTTAAGCATATTTTTTATTTTAATTCCAGTATAGTTAACAGTGTTATATTAGTTTCAAGTGTACAATACAATAGTTCAACAACTTTGTACATTACTCAATATTCATCAGGATAAGTGTATCTTAATCTGCTCACGATTTCACCCATCCCCTCACCCACCTCCCTTCTGGTAATCATTGGTTTGTTCTCTATAGCTAACAGTCTCTTTTTTGCTTTGTCTCTTTTTTTCTTTGTACATTTGTTTTGTTTCTTAAATTCCACATATGAGTGAAATCATATGGTATTTGTCTTTCTATAAGGGATTTATTTCATTTATCATATGCACCCTAGATGCATCCATGTTAATGCAAATGACAAGACTTCATTATTTTTTATGGCTGAGTAATATTCCATTATAGATACATACTACCTCTTCTTTATCCATTCATCTGTTGATGGGCATTTAGGCTGCTTCCATAATTTTATTATTGTAGCTAATGATGTAATAAACTTAAGGGTGCATATAACTTTTCAAATTCCTGTTTTCATATTCCTTGGGTAAATGCCCAGTAGTAGAATTAATGGATATCATGAGAGTTCTACTTTTAAGTTTTTGAGAAAACATCATACTGTTTTCCACAGCAGCTGCACAAGTTTGCATTCCCACCAACAGTGTAAGAGGGTTCTTTTTTCCCCACATCCTTACCAGCACTTGTTTCTTGTGTTTTGTTTTGTTTTGTTGTTGTTGGTTTTTTAACCATTCTGACAGTGTGAGGTGGTATCTCCTTGTGATTTTGATTTACACTTCTCTGATGATTGTGATATTGAGCATCTTTTCATAAGTCTATTGTTCATCTGGATGTTTTCTTGGGAAAAATGTTTATTCATATCTTCTACCCATTTTTAATTGGATTATTTGTGGGTTTTGCGTGGTGAGTCTTTAAGGTTTCTTTTAATATATTTTGGATACTAACCCTTTATCAGATGTGTCATTAGCAAATATCTTCTCCCATATAATAGGTTACCTTTTAGTTTTGTCGATTGTTTCCTTTGCTGTGCAGAAACTACTTATTTTGATGTAATCCCAATAGAAACAATCCTTTGTCTCAGGACCCATATCCAGAGGAAAAAAGTTGCTATGGCCAATGTCAAAGGAGTGTTGGCCTGTGCTCTCTTCTGGGATTATCATGGCTTCATGTCTCGCATGTAGGTCCTTAATCCATTTTGAGATTATCTTTGTGTATGGTGTAAGAAAATGGTCCGGTTTCATTCTTTTGCAGGGAGTTATGCAGTTTATTCAACTTTTTTTTTTAAGAGATCATCTTTTTCGGGGCGCCTGGGTGGCTCAGTTGGTTAAGCCACTGCCTTCGGCTCAGGTCATGGTCCCGGAGACCCGGGATCGAGCCCCACATCGGGCTCCCTGCTCGGCGGGAAGCCTGCTTCTCCCTCTCTCACCCCCCCTGCTTGTGTTCCCTCTCTGACTATATTTCTCTCTGTCAAATAAATAAAATCTTTAAAAAAAAAAAAAAGAGAGATCATCTTTTTCTTATTGTATATTCTTGCCTCCTCTGTTGAAGATAATTGATTATGGATTTATTTCTGGGGCCTCTATTCTGTTCTATTGATCCATATGTCTTTTTTGTGTCAGTGCCATACTATTTTGATTACTAGAATTTTGAACATTCCACCCTAAAACAGCAGAATACTCATTCTTCTCCAGTGCACATGGAACTTTCTCCAGAAGAGACCACATACTAGGTCACAAATCAGGGCTCATCCAATACCAGAAGATTGAGATTATTCCCTGCATTATCTCTGACCACAATGCCATGAAATTAGAACTCAACCACAATAAAAAGTTGAGAAGAAAATCAAACACATGGAAGCTAAAGATGATCCTGCTCAAGAATTTGTGGATCAACCAGGAAATCAAAGAAGAACTGAAACACTTTATAGAAACCAATGAGAATGAAGATACATTGATCCAAAACCTATGGGATACAGGAAAGGCAGTCCTAAGGGGGAAATACATAGCCACCCAAGCCTCACTCAAAAAAATAGAAAAATCTCGAATACACCAACTCTCATTACAACTTAAAGAACTGGAAAATCAACAAAAAATTAAACCAACCCCCTCACAAAAGATGGGAAATAATTAGGATTAGAGCAGAGATGAAAGAATCAGAAACTAGAGGTACAGTAGAACACATCAATGAAACTAGAACCTGGTTCTTTGAAACAAACAATAAGATCGATAAACCTATTGGTCAAACTAATCCAAAAGAAAAGAGAGAAGACCCAAATTAATAAAATTATGAATGAAAGGGGAGAGATCATGACTCACACCAAGGAAATAGAAACAATCATCAGAAATTACTATCAACAATTATATGCCAATAAGTTTAACAAACTAGAAGGTATGAATACATTCCTAGAAACCTATAAACTTCCAAGACTGAAACAGGAAGACATTGACAATCTGAATAGACCTATATCTAGTAATGAAATTGAAGCAGTGATCAAAAACTTCCCAAAAAATAAGAGTCCAGGACCAGACGGATTCCCTGGGGAATTCTACCAAACATTCGAAGAAGAAATAAGACCTATTCTCCTGAAGCTGTTTCAAAAAAAAAAAAGCAGAAGGAAAACTTCCAGACACTTTCTATGAAGCCAGCATTACTCTAATCCCAAACCAGACAAAGACCCCATCAAAAAGGAGAACTTCAGACCAATATCTCCGATGAATATGGATGCCAAGATTCTCAACAAGATCCTTGCTAACAGGATCCAACAATACATTAAAAAGATTATCCACCATGACCAGGTGGGTTTTATCCCAGGGATGCAAGGGTGGTTCAACACTCACAAATCTATCAATGTGATAGAACAAATCAATAAGAGAAGAGAGAAGAACCACATGGTTCTCTCAATTGATGCAGAAAAGGCATTTGACAAAATATAACATCTATTTCTGTTCAAAACTCTTCAAAGTATAGGGATAGAGGGAACATTCCTCCACCTTAAAAAATCTATCTATGAAAAACCCACAGCGAATATCATTCTCAATGAGGAAAAAATGACAGCCTTCCCTCTGAGATCAGGAACAAGACAAGATTGCCCACTCTCACCATTACTATTCAAAATAGTGTTAGAAGTCCTAGTAACAGCAATCAGAAAAGAGAAAGAAATAAATGTATTCAACTTGGCAAGGAAGTCAAACTCTCTCTCTTTGCAGATGACATGATACTCTAAGTAGAAAACCCAAAATATTCTACCCCAAACTACTAGAACTCATACAACAATTCAGTAATGTAGCAGGATACAAAATCAATGCACAGAAATCAGTTGCATCTTATACACTAACAATGAAAATATAGAAAGGGAAATCAGAGAATCAATCCGTTTACTATAGCACCAAAAACTGTAAGATACTTAGGAGTAAACCTAACCAAAAAAGTTAAGGATCTGTACTCGAGGAACTACAGAACACTCTTGAAAGAAATTGAAGAAGACAAAAAAAGATGGAAGAGCATTCCATGCTCATGGATCAGAAGAATAAACATTGTTATAATGTCTATACTGCCCAGAACAATCTATACTTTCAATGCCATCCTAATCAAAATCCCAACAACATTCTTCAAAGCATTGGAACAAACAATCCTAAAATTTATATGGAACCAAAAAAGACCCCGAATCACTAAGGAATTGCTGAAGAAGAAAAACAAAGCTGGGGGCATCGCATTACCTGACTTTAGGCTTTACTGCAAAGCTGTGATGACAGAGACAACATGATACTGGCACAAAAAAAGAGAAATAGACCAACAGAACAGAGTAGAGAGTCCAGAAATGGACCCACAAATCTATGGTCAAATCATCTTCGACAAAGCAGGAAAAAATATCCAGTGGAAAAAAGACAGTCTCTTCAATAAATGGTGCTGGGAAAATTGGACAGCTACATATAGAAGAATGAAACTAGACCATTCTCTTACACCACGCACAAAGGCAAACTCGAAATGGATGAAAGACCTCAACATGAGGCAGGAATCCATCAAAATTCTGGAAAAGAACATAGGCAGTAACCTCTTTGACATTGGCCACAGCAACTTCTTTCAAAACACGTCTCCAAAGGCAAAGGAGACAATAGTGAAAATGAACTTTTGGGACTTCATCAAAATTAAAAGCTTCTGTACAGCAAAGGAAACAGTGAACAATACAAAGAGGCAACCCAGGGAATGGGAGAGGATATTTGCAAATGACACTACAGACAAAGGGCTGATATCTAAGATCTATAAAGAACTACTCAAACTCAACATCCAAAAAGAAGATGAACACATCAAAAAATGGGCAGGAGACAGGAAGAGGCACTTCTCCATAGAAGATATACAAATGGCTAACAGACACATGAAAAAATGTTCATCGTCACTAGCTATCAGGGAAATTCAAATCAAAACCACACTGAGTTACCACCTTATACCAGTCAGAAAGGCTAAAATTGACAAGTCAGGAAACAAGTGTTGGAGAGGCTGTGGAGAAAAGGGAACCCTCTTACACTGTTGGTGGGAATGCAGGTTGGTGCAGCTGCTTTGGAAACTGTGGGAATTCCTTAAAAAATTAAAAACAGAACTACCCTATGACCCTGCCATTGCAGTACTGGGCATTTACCCCAAAGATACAGATGTAGTGAAAAGAAGGGTCATATGTACCCCAATGCTCATTGCAGCTATGACCACAACCACCAAACTGTGGAAAGATGCAAGGTGCCCTTCATCTTGAAGAGATGAATGGATAAAGAGGTGGTACATATATAAAATGAAATACTATACCTCCGTCAGAAAGGATGAATATCCAACTTTTGTAGCAACATGGACTGGCTTGGAAGAGATTATGCTGAGTGAAATAAGCCAAGTAGAAAAAGTCAAGTATCACATGGTTTCACTTTCTTGTGGTGCATCAGGGGTAATATGGAGGACAGTAGGAGAAGGATAGGAAATGGAAAGTAGCATAATTCAGGGAGAGAAATGAAACATGAGAGACTTTGGACACAGAAACAAACTGAGGGACTTGGAAGGAGGGTTGGGGGGTTGTGAGAGCCTGGTGGTGGGTACTGGGGGCACCTATTGCATGGAGTACTGGGTGTGGGGCATGGGCAATGAATCTTCCAATGCTGAAAAAATAAAATAAATTTAATGTTAGAAAAAAGCAAAAACAAAATCTTTAAAAAAAATGTTTCTAGGAATTTATCCATTTCTTCCAATTAACCCAATTTGTTGGCATATAATTTTTCATGATATTCTCATAATTGTTTGTATTTCTCTGGTGCTTATTGTTATTTCTTCTCTCTCATTTGTAATTTTATTTATTTGGGTCCATTCGCTCTTTTTTGGTAAGTCTGGCTATTAATTCTTTCAAAGAACCATCTTGTTTCATTGAGCTCTTCTACTGTTTTGTTTGTTTGTTTCTATATCATTTATTTCTTATCTAATATTCATTATTTTCTTTTTTCTGCTGACTTTCGGCTTCATTTGCTCTTTTTCTAGCTCTTTTGCTTGTCAGATTGTATATTTGTCAGGTTGTATATTTGAGATTTTTCTTGCTTCTTGAAGTAGGCCTTTCTTGCTATATACTTCCCTTTTAATGACTGCTTTTGCTGCATCCCAAAGGTTTTGGATAATTGTGTTTTCATTTTCATTTGTTTCCATGTACTTTTTAATTTTTTTTCTTTAATTTCCTGGTTGACCCATTCATATTCATTCTTTGGTAGGATCTTCTTTAACATCCATGTATTTGTGATTTTTTTCCAATTTTTTCTTGTGGTTGACATCAAGTTTCATAGTACTGTGGTCAGAAAATATGCATGGTATGATCTCAGTCATTTTTTACTCATTGAGACTTCATTTGTGACCCTAGTATGTGATCTATTCTGGAAAATGTCCAGGTTAATTCAAAAAGAATGTGTACTCTGCTACTTTAGGATGGAATGTTCTGAGTATATCTATTAAGTCTATCTGGTCTAATGTTAAATTCAAAGCCCTTGTTTCCTTGTTTATTTGCTGCTTAGATGATCTGTCCATTGATGTAAATGGGCTGTTACAATCCTTACTATTATTATAGGGGTGCTCCAAAGTTAGGTGCTCCCAAGTTGGGGGCATAAACATTTACAATTGTTAGGTATTCTTGTTGGATAGACCCCTTTACTATGATAGAGTGTCCTTCTTCATTTCTTACCATAGTCTTTGGTTTAAAGTCTATTTTGTTCAATATATTTATTGCTACCCCAGCTTTCATTTCACTTCTATTTGCATCATAAATGCTTTTCCATTCCTTCATTTTCAATCTGCATGTGCCATTGGGACTGAAATGAGTCTCTTGTAGACAACACATAGATGGGTCTCACTTTCTTTTTATCCATTTTATTACCATGTGTCCTATGATTGGAGCATTTAGCCCATTTACATGCAAAGTAATTATTGATAGGCATGTATTTATTACCATTGTGTTACTTGTTTTATAGTTGTTTTATGTAGTTCTTCTCTTTTCTTTTTTTCTCTTACTCTTTTCTCTCGCTATTGGCTTTCTTTTGTGATATATTTGGATTCCTTTTTCTTAAACTTTGCACATCTATTACTGGTTTTTGAATTGTGGTTACCATTAGGCTTGTATATAACATCTTCTACAGATAGCATTCTATATTAGTTGATGATCCCTTAAGTTTGAACCCATTTTTATTCCTCTTGTACTCACATTTTATGTATATTGTCATAGTTTATGTCTTTTTGTTTTGTGATCCTTTGACTGATTTTTATAAATATACTTATCTTTACTGCTTTCGTGTTTCCTGCTTTTCTACCCCTACTTAAGGCCTTTCCTTTCCACTCCAAGGGTTCTCCTTAACATTTCTTGTAGCCCTGATTTTGTTGTTATGTATTCCTTTCACCTTTGTTTGTCTGGGAACTCTTTTTTGAATGATAGCCTTTCTGATAGAGTATTCTTGGCTGTGGGTTTTTTGTTTTTGTTTTTTTTTCTTTCAGAACTTTGAATATATTATGCCACTTTTTTGGGGGCATGCGAACCATCTGCTGGAAAATCAGCTGATAAACCAATGGGGTTTCCATTATATGTAATTGTTTTCTTTTCTTGCTCTTAAAATTCTCTCTTTATCATTACTTTTTGTTGTTTTAATTACTTTTGTCTTATGAATCTCCTTGGGTCAGATTTTGTTGGGGACTCTGTTCCTCCTGGTCTAGATTTCTATTTCCTTTCCCAGATTTGGAAACTATTCAGCTACTATTTCTCAAACATATTTTCTTCTCCCTTTTCTTTCTCTTCTCCTTCTGGCATCCATATAAGGTGAGTACTATTATGCTTGATAGTATTGTTGAATTCCCTAAGTCTATTTTCATTTTTTTTCTCTGTTCAGCTTGATTATTCTCCATTACTCCAATGTGCTGATCCATTCTTCTGCTTCCTCTAATCTATTATTTATTCCATCTAGTGTGTTTTTAATTTCAGTTATTGATTTCTTTATCTCAGGTTGGTTCTTTTTATGTTTTCTATCTCTTCATTAAGGGTCTCACTGAGGTCCTTCACTTTTTAACTCCAGTCCAGTATCTTTATGACCATTACTTTAAATTCTCTATCAAATCTATTACTTATCTCTTTTTCATTTAGATCTCTTGTTGTGATTTTGTCCTGTTCTTCTATCTCTTCATTTTGCCTAAATTTCTGTGTCTGTTTTTATGTGTTAGGAAAGTCAGCTACATCCCCTGCTCTTGAAAATAGTGGCCTTGGGCACCTGGGTGGCTCAGAGGGTTAAACCTCTGCCTTTGGCTCAGGTTATGATCTTAGGGTCCTGGGATCAAGTCCCACATTGGGCTCTCTGCTCATCAGGGAGCCTACTTCCCCCTCTTTCTCTGCCTGCCTCTCTTCCTATTTGTGATCTTTCTCTCTGTCAAATAAATAAATAAAATCTTAAAAAACAAATAAAGAAAATAGTGGCCTTATGAGGAAAAGGTGATGTGGTGCCCTGCAATGCAGGGTTCCCTGTTTACCAGAGCCTGACACAACAGGGGTGTTTCTTATGCGTGTTGCATGTGCTCTACTATTGTGGTTGAACCATATTTGGCTTCAGTCCAGTCATCAGCAATTGCTTTTTGCCTATTGTGGGCAGGGCTTGGTTTCTGTGTTTTGAGTGGGCCAGTCTGGTGTCACCTTGGGCTTGAGTTGAGTCAGTCCAGGCATTTACCAGAGCTGCAATAGTGCTGAATTACAGGGTGCATTCTCTGTGTTGTCCCCTAAGAAACTTTCATTGGTGGGTGAGTTCTGCAGTCAGACATGTTTTCTGTCCCCCAGCCAATGCTATGGCTACAGTGGAACTGGTGTGCATGGTTATCTTCTCTTGCAGTGGTCCTGACCCTTGTTAGAACTGCTTGCATACTGCCAGGTTTATGGCAAGAAAGTTTCCAGTAGATTTTGTCAAACTTTTGCAAAATAAAGATCAAAATGCACTCTATTTCTTTATCCATTTTCTAGTGGATCTATTCCACAATGAAAACGAATTGTTGCCATTGAATTTTAAGTATAATCTATCTCTACTTACTGCACAGTGTGATAAATAATATTTATTAAAGGAAAGGAAATAACCTGGTCTGTTCTAGTCAATTCAGCCAACTTTATGTTTAAATTGGTTGACAAAAACCAGTACTTCTTCCATGAATCTAGTTGTTTTTTCATTAATAAATAAGTGTGACTTTATAACATTAATAAATAATATTAATTTTCTGAATTGTATAGAAAAATATAGAAAAAAATAACAATCACCTACAATAATTACACTTGAAGAAGATGGTGTTAATGATAACTGACAATGACAGAAAAAAAAGACAATGGTGATAATGAGTGTAGCAGCCGGTGTATAAGGCACTCTTACACTATGCAGGCACTCTGCACAGCGTTTTATGTACATCATTTTATTGATAATGTACAGCTACTATTGTCTTACTTCCCAAGTTAGAAAACTCAAGTTTAGAGAGTTGATTTTTGAATCAGAAGAGGGGAGAAACATTGAAGTAGAGGACTAGAGATCTCCTGGACAAACTATTAATAGGGTCCATGTTCAAAGGAACGAGGCTGATACAAAAGTGAAGGTCAAGCAAAGCTTTATTTCGCGCTAAGCTTTGAGAATTATACTGGCCTCCACCAGGGTTGCCTCTAATGAGAGAACAACAACACCTAATTTCTCAAGCTAGCTTTTATAGGGCAACCCCCCAAATCACAAGCTGTGCAGGGTTAATTTGCATTTCTATTGCTCCAGGAACTGAGAAGTTGAGGACATTTGGGCATTCCCAGTAATGAGCTAATGAGCTGCCCATTCTTAGTTTGCATCTCCATACCTCCTGGAAAGGGAGGTTAAGGGGGCTAACTGATTGGGCATCTCCCCCAACCTGGCTCACCTTTGTTTTCCAGGGGCCATTTGTCCGTATATCCTGAAACTTTTTCTGAGTAAATAGCAAGGTGGTTTGGACTTCTAAATAGGTCCTTACATTATTTTAACAGATGATACAGTATGCCAGATAGGCCTAAGAATTTAACTAAGGTTTGATGTAGTTTTTTAATGTTGGTGAGGTCTGGTGGTGTGAGATCTACAACTAATGACCAAAAAAGAATTATTGAAATGTCCTTGATGTAGGGATGCCTGTGTGATTCAGTTGATTAAGCCACTGCCTTCAGCCCAGGTCATGATCCTAGAGTCCCAGGATCGAGTCCTGTATTGGGCTCCCAGCTCCGTGGGGAGTCTTCTTCTCCCTCTGACCTTCTCCCCTCTCATGCTCTCTCTCATGCTCTCTCTCAGATAAATAAATAAAATCTTAAAAAAAAAAAATGAATGTCCTTGATGTAAAAAAGGTGGTTTTATTAAAGCATGGGGACAGGATCCCTGGGCAGAAAGAGCAGCTGCACTGGAATTGTGAGGCATGGTTGATTATATACTTAGGAGTTGGGGGAGGTTAGGAAAGGGGAGGTTTTCAAAAGAACTTTCATATGCTAAAGAGGGCCTATAAGATACTGCAGACCTTGCTATTGTCAAGTTAATGTTGTTTTTCCCTGAGTATAGCATTTATATTAAGACAGTTGGGAGCTTCCAAAGGAGGAACATTATACTCTAGGGGCCTAAAGTACTTGTCAATAGGCTGCAGATTTTAAGAATATTTAATTTTACTGGGCTCCTGGGTGGCTCGGTGGGTTAAAGCCTCTGCCTTCAGCTCAGGTCATGCATGATCTCAGGGTCCTAGAATCCAGGCCCGCATCGGGCTCTCTGTTCAGCAGGGAGCCTGCTTCCTCCTCTCTCTCTGTCTGCCTCTCTGCCTACTTGTGATCTCTCTCTCTGTCAAATAAATAAATAAGATCTTTAAAAAAATAATAATTTTACTGTATTTACATTTCCTTCTGGAAGTCGGGTTATTGATAGGAATGCTTTTTTGTTTGTTTTTTTGTTTTTTGTTTTTTGTAAATCACTAAGACTTTTGTGGACTGAGGGTGTCCCCTGTCTTGGAGGACTGTGATCTCTATAAGTGAACCATCTATTTTTCCTTTCTTTTCTGGGCAGCCAGGAATGTGTGAGGAATGCTACAAGCATCCCACCTAGGAGAGGGTGATTTGCAGGGTGTCAGCTGTGCTTTGTCCTCAGCTGGCCTCCCGCTCCCTCATCAGATGGACCACTAGTAGCAGCGCAGTAAGATTAAACCCTCACTTCTCCATTCTCAATTTTGAACTATATGCACTGCCAATTTATATTCATATATAATATACATAATATTTTTAAAAGAGGAATATGATCTAAATGCCCACTATAGTTTCCAAATTATTTCATTATGATAATTTTTAAAACAGTGAGGCTATCTACATTTTGCAAAGATTTCCCAGTTCATTTTCAAGAGTGCTTGTCAGTATATCTAGAAGTTATGCCTTCAGCTGCCGCCATCTTTCCAAGAAGAAATCATTATTCAAAATACATAAAAACATCTATGGGCTTTTTAATAAATTTAACATCTTATTTTCTCAGAGTTTAAACAATTCATTTAAATGGATCACACCATCTGCAATAACAGCTAAGAAAATAAAAAGTAATGTGTGTTCAAAAAGTCATGCTGCTTGTTAAAGTGTGAGAGGTTGAGGTATAGTTCCAATCATGGTCAGGGTGAAGTTAATAAATTCATTTTTGTTTTTCAATGGAGTATGCCAGGTGCTTCAGTTGTTCCACCGGGACCTCTTGTCCTGACACCCCCATCTATTTTGATCCATTTTGTTTAAATAAAAAGACCATGTTTAACTTTGTAATACAAAACACAGCTGAAATCATTGACACTTCAATCACCATTATTATGCTGAAATCAGACTAGGATATCCCTTCTACGCAGAATGTACTGACACTAAAGTAGAATTGATTTCAATCTGAAAATGAGAGGCAAACACATCAATATATGACTACATCTACATAATAATCTAGTATACTTTCATTATAATTGTGTTCACCCAATAGCAGGACTCATCATGAGATAGATGTGAATCTGACTGTATCTATTTATAGTTCTAGAAATAAGAAAAATAGAAAAAGAGGTTGATAACTTTATTTATACAAAAGTTGAATAATTCCTAGACTGAAGGAGTATGCAGTGCAAAGGATGTCTTAAATTTGTAAGTCACTTGGCTTTCTCTGGAGTTTTTTATTGTCAGAAACATTGAAAAGTTTACTGAAGGTTACTTTGAGTTGTCAGATACAGATGGTACAGTTAAAACAGCCCATCAGACACAGGGCCATCAGTGTCAACCAAGAAAGAATTTACTGAAAATGAAGCAAACAGGCACTTATTTGGGCAATTAGAATTGCAACTCGGGAGATGCAGATCAGGTAGAAACTTGAAGTATGCTTCAAGGAAGGTGAAGAGGGGGCTCTTATATACACAAGAGTCTGTAAGTGTTGCTTTCATTCAGGTCCTCTGTGCAAAACAAAGATTGAAACTGGGTTTGGGATTGGTTAATAAATAAACGAGGGATTGAAACTTACCAAAAATTGCATTGGCTCTTTGGAGGTGAAGAATGCAGATGATTCAGGTATCTTGGGTAAGGAAGTAAATTCAGGCTGAGGGCTTGCAGCTGGCTGAATTGCCTTTTTAAAAGTTCATGGTTTTTCATCTGATGAAGTGTATAAATTCCTCCTCCCTTATGGTCTCCCAACACTATAAAGAGCCTCTCTTAGTTAGGCATGCTTGCTCCATTTTGGAAATCTCAGGTTCCCTGAGTTAGTCAAAAGGAAATTCCAAACCTATTGCCAATAAAAGAGATATATGAACAAATAAATACGTATTTACATGTATGTATATATGTATGTATATATACACAGACCATGGCAGTAGGATCAAATTTAGATCTACATATCAGTGTGGTTAAGCAAAGAGAATATAAAATAAATTACCATCATTAATTAATTTAACTGCCGATTGTCTGGAATCAAACCCCTGCTTTTCAAAGGGAATGATTAGGAAAATGAGCATCTTCCCAGAGTTTAAGTCCTGCATTTTGGCTCCTAACTAAACTAGGAAGACTCAGTGTTTTTAAAGCATATTCAAAATTCTGTTTGCTTAAACTGAATGGTGCATAAAATGCCAAGCAAGTCTAGGAGTTTGTGAGAAATGCATTGGCTTTTTCCCACTAATAAAGTTGAAACAAATCATATTGTTGCCTAAAACGTTTTCCAGGCCAGATGAAAACAGGGACTCCTACATAATGCATATGCTCTATTAATTGCAGGAAAAGAAAAAAATAACAGCAACAACAACGACTACAAAAAACAAGCTGTAGTTTAGAGAGAACCATACTCATAGCATAAAAATGCCTGCATGAGCAAGAAAAATAAAAAGAGATTTACAAATAAGTACATTTACATGCAGAAAAAGAAGAGAATTTAAATAACCAAAGCAGGTGGGCTGTTTTAACATAGAGATCAGTATGTTATTTAACAAAAGGCATTACATCTAATTCCACAGTTAAATCCATATTGCAAGATGAAGTGAAATCATAGCAGCAACCTGAAATTGTCTATAATGGAAAGTACTCCTTATGCAGAGACATCAGATAGAGTAAAACTTGAATCCATAACTTAGTGAAACACAAAGAGTCTAGCTTTAGAATGTAGATCTTGAAAAATCAATGAAATATTCCTTGATAGCTAATGAAATTAGCTCAGATTTGCTAACTGTATATGAAGATGATGGGGGAAGATAGTTGGGATTGCTTATGTCTTGCAGAGCCTCATTTTCATCTATAAAACAGCAAAAGATGAACGAGCAGTATCTACATTTTTAGCATAATCTAGTGTATAAATAGTTTGGGCACTTGGCAATAACTGATCAGAAAATTATATGAAGTCATGTTATTAAGTATGATAGAATCTAATTAATAAAGATATACAACAGATCATTTTCATCAATAAAATAACTTATTGAAGTGCATATATATTATTCAGAAACTGTAGGCTCTAGTATGCTAATTAAATGACATTGGATCCCCAGCTATTTACATGGCTTTCAGTTCTCCAAAGCCAGTGAGTAACCTAGTCAAATTATTGTTGGCTTCAACTTAAAAATCATCTGTATAAATAAATAATTCACACCCTTTGCATACTTATTGCCTTAGCAGTTTCAGTGCAGAATTCTGCTAGAATTATGAAAAACTTCAGTAGGGATAAAACTGAGAATGCAAATAAACTATATTTTAGACCACAGTCTACACAAAATCATGAAATTGTAAGATCAATGTTGTATCATAACAAAGAACTACAACTAAACATAAAGCTTCTTTTGGTTTTATTGTCAGCCTAAGATTAAATGATTAAAATATTCGAATATGGAAATTCAATGTAACAAAACAGGTGATTTGGATAGTAGAGTATCAAGAAAAAAAATGCAGACTACTGGATGGAAAATAAAAGCATAGTTTGAAATAGAAATTTATGCCATATTTTGTTTTCTTTGTTTTGCATTTTTAGCTCTGTGTTAGAAAATGTACTAATCATTATAACATAGAAAAATTAAAGTCATTTAGATAATTTAAACATTTGTATATGTGTATTTTATATGTTTTAAACAGATCATTGTATCAAGTTGAGTTTCCTGAAAATACATTGGCTGGCCATCATTTAGTTTATACTTTCTATGTTTTGTTTTAATGACTGTATTTAATTGTATTTTAATTCTCATGGGGATAGGATTTAAAAGCTGGCTAAGGTCAAGATGTATTTAGCTTGACTCCTACTAAAAAAGAAAAATCTCAGCGTCTGGGTGACTCAGTGGGTTAAGCCTCTGCCTTCACTCAGGTCATGATCTCAGGCTCCTGCTCAGCAGGGAACCTACCTCCTCCCCTCTTTCTGCCTACTTGTGATCTCTTTGTCAAATAAATAAATAAAAACCTTTAAAAGAAAAAAAAAAAGAAAAATCTATACTGCCTTCCCAGTGTATGCCATTTTGTTCCTTGTGAGACTGCAATCCCTCATCTACTCATATGAAGGGAGTCCTTAATTGCTTTGTCATTTGCTTGGGCAAACGCTTAAAACATTTATACATATATTTTATATATAAATACACATATATATGGAATTACATATATACATATAAATATATACCATGATATTAACAATATATGTAATATGCATATGATAGCAAATACATATATATGGAATTATATATATACACATACATATAAACATATATATCTATATATATACTATAATATTGAAAGAGGCCTTCAACTACCTCCATTTTGACCTCAGTCTGTACTTTCTAATTGATTAAGTTATTCTTTCTGGCTTATCTTTTGAATCAGGCAGAAGACTTGGTGGGCAAGGTGCCCTTGATGGGAACCAAAACTACTCCCGCCAAACAATAACAACTGCCCTGAGCCAGCAACACCCCATGGGATTGACCCCAAGACAGTGATTGAACTGATCTTGACAATGTAACCTGCATGTACCCACCAACCTTTGTCCCACATATCCTTTTTTAAACCTGAAAGTATGTCTATGGAGACAGTCTTTGAGACCTTAGTCCACTGTCTTCTCTCCACTGGTCTCACTGAGAAAAATTCCTTCCTTGTTTCACCACCACCCATCTACCTGCCCCT
Organism: Spilogale gracilis; assembly: GCA_004023965.1. NCBI lineage: Eukaryota > Metazoa > Chordata > Mammalia > Carnivora > Mephitidae > Spilogale > Spilogale gracilis. The sequence continues at coordinate 21,644 of PITA01001849.1, read as the reverse complement.
GGATTTTGTCAGTGGCTAGTAGCAGAGCCTGATTTATTTGGGACCAGAAAAGTCAGGTCCTCTTGGTCCCTGTATCCCAGTCACAATATTTACAGATTGATTCATGATTTGTCATAGATAGCAACATAATATCTATCTGTCATAGATAGTAACATAATAATAATTTGCTTGTTCAATATTAACATTTTATTAATGTTAACAATATTAATTACAATATTAATATTATTCAATACAACTAATAAAAAGTTAATCCTTATCAGATATTACTAAAATAATTGAAAATATAAAGAAGTATGTGTGTGAGTGTGTGTGTGTGTGTGTGTGTGTGTGTGTGTATCTGTTTGAAGAAGCATCGTATTTGGGAAAACTTCAGCAGTTTCAATAAATAGAGAAAAAAGAATTTAATCAGTAATTAAAATAAATATAAATTTGTATCTTCAGACTTTTTAAAGTAAGCAAAAATTACAGATTATTAGTTATAAAGGACAACATTTAAACATTTCCATTGATTTTAAATTGTAAGAAGTCACAGGAGATATGTAGTTTTAACAAACTTATGTCAAGAAAGTTAAGAATATAAACAAAATTTGACTTCAAAAATATTGTAGAAAATAAGTAAAATACTCTTATTTTAAAGGATGCACATGAGGAAGAAGTTATTGTAGGCTTTTCATAGCTACAACAAATATAGTTTTTTTAAAGTTTTTATTTTATTTATTTGAGAGAGAGAACATAAGTAGGGGGGAGAGGCAGAGGAAGAGGGAGTGAGAGAGTCCCAAACAGACTCCCTGCTGATCACAGAGTCAGACAATGGGCTTGATCCCAGGATCCCAGGCTCATGATCTGAGTGGAAGGCAAATGCTTAACTGACTGAGCCACCCAGGTGCCTGAAAATACAAGTTTTAAGGTAAACATTAGATTATTTAAACTTGCAACATTTGATTGACTGTATGGAATCCTGGTTTATATGCCACAACAGAATTTGGCAACATGAACATGTACCATCTCATTAACTATTTCATTTGGGCCACTGGGTGCTATTTATGAAGATTAAAATTAGCAGCTGCTAGGCAGCTTTGTCATTCAATAATTGTTGTTAAGTTCTGCCACCTTCTGAGTCATATGGTCAAGTTCAAGTTCTGTTGGTCAGGGAGTTATCGAAAAAGTCTAGGCTGTACATCATTGCACAAATTCTTAAAGGGAAAAAATTTAAAATAAGACTTTATCTTTTCCTTCAAGAATTTGCAGACAGAAAGATGAGACAGCATTAATATCGAAAGATATAATTATATTACTTTAAAAATTTTAAAAGTAACAATAATAAAGGAGAAGTACGGTTAATTTTATGTGTCCATTTGACTGGGCAATAGGATCCCCAGAATGTGGTGAAACATTATTCTGGGTGTGTCCGTGAGAGCATTTCATGATGAGATTAACTTTGAATCCATAGAACAAGTAGAGTAGATTGCTCTCCTTAATGTGGGTGAGCCTCGTCCAAACTATTGAATACCTTACGAGAACAAAAAGGCTGAGTAAGGATAAACTCCTCCTGATTTCTTGAGCTGGACACTGGTGTCTTCTAGCCTTCAGACTCCAAGTAAAAATAACAGTTCCTCTTGGGTATGGAGTCTGATGACTTTCAAACTGGTACTAGCCAAGGGGATCCTGTAGGAAGATGAAATGCTTTTCCCTAGAATGGCTAAAATTGTTTGCTATGTTCTCCTTTCTTGCCACTTCTCTACTGCTTTTCTCTACCCTTTTAAGAATCAGGAAATGCTTCATTCCTATAGTAGTAATAAACAGAAGAGATTTTTGACAGAAATGTGGAAAAATCTGTTCCAAGTAGAAGATCATGAGTAGAGGGGAAGATATTTAGATATTTAATGTTCCAAAGATAATGATAGTGGTACAGAGTCCTATAATAGTAGTATGGGATATTACTGTGGAATGCCAATCTAAAAGATCTGCAATGCTGGATGAAAACATCAATAAAAGAAACATTGATGGACTAGTAGAAATAAAAGTTAATATTTGAGTATGTAGTATACAATTAGCATTCTTCTAAGCATTTCTATCCATTTTTTTTCTATTTTTGAAGTTTTACATATGAGGAAACTGAGAAATAAATAAATAGAGCAACTTGCCCAAGGTCATACAAGTTTCATCACTAGTAAACCTAGGATTTAAGTAAAGAATGGGGAGACATTAAATGCAGAGAAAAAAATTAATCAGAATCTATTAAATGATTCAGATAAATTATGAGGTTTGAAATAAGATAATTATAGAAATAAAAAAAGAGTACAAGGTGAAAAAATTATAATGTCAAATTATGCAGCATTGTCAGTAAAATGGATATGAAGCTAACAAGTACAAAATGGACAAACTAGAAAATAGGAAAGAAAAGAAAGCAAATTTCATTTTTTAACATTTTACAGTTGAAAGAGACACTGTATAATCAAGAATAAAGTAGTTTATTATAAATCACTGAGTGATCATTGCTCAATGTGGCTGAGATTATCATTGCAAAACAAATATCCCTTTCTTGATTTAAATTCTCCAGTGGCATTCATTCTGGTTTGACTATGTGACTGAATCTTACCAGTGTTATGTCAGCAAAAATGATACAGGACAGAGGAGGTGATTCCTGCCCCTGTTCTCATTTTCATGAGTAGTGACAAAGGGTACTTTATGGTGTTGTTCAAAGAGGGGAAGTAGACTGGATCACTGACTCAAACTTTGAAGGAGAACCTGATGAGAAGCACATGACTTACACCTATTTGTGTATGAGTGAATATATGTGTAAATGAGTGAAAATAAAAAATTGATGTGGGCAGTCATTGGGATTTTGGAGTTTGGTTATTATTGCACCAGAGCATAGGTAATTTATCTTGACATATATATACACAGTAAAAATTTCAAGCTTTAAGATTAATTTTGAAATCTCTGCATTTGAAATGTCTGATCAGATCTCTGACTCTGTTCTTCTACTTTAAGGAATGAGGATAAAACGATTTCCTAATTTTTCCTAATGTGGTTAAAATTTAGTAAACTAATAAGGTATGAATGTGCTTTGTAAATCAAAACCACTATGTAATATTCTGTTATTGAATGCCAGTCAGATGTTATTACAAGTAACAAAAATATTAGGGCCACCACAATTTTTTTTAAAAGGAATTTATTGAAGTATACTGAGCTCTGAAAAATTCCTTAGAACCTAGGAGAACTGTCTTGAAAATCAACAGAATCTAGGGTAATTAAAGAGCTCCAACAGTCCAGGATGGAGGCTAATAGTCATATGTAGCTATTGAATACTTACTATGTTACTATGTGGACAGTTTGAATTGAGATGTGTTCTAAGTATAAAATACAAACCTGAGGGTGCCTGGCTGACTCAGTGGATAAAGCCTCTGCCTTCAGCTCAGGTCATGATCTCAGGGTCCTTGAATGAGGCCCACATCAGGCTCTCTGCTCGGCAGGGGGCCTGCTTCCTACTCTCTCTCTGCCTGCCTCTCTGCCTACTTGTAATCTCTCTCTGTGTTAAATAGGTAAATAAATAAATAAATAAATAAATAAATAAATAAATAAATAAATAAATAAAATCTTTAAAAAAATACAAACCTGATTTAGAAGAATTAATATAAAAATATAAAGTAACTTATTAATAATTATTATAGTGATTATTCATTAAAATGAAAATATTTAGATTGGTTTAAATAAATTAGATTATTAAAATTGATGTCCCTAGTTTCCTTTTACTTTTTTAAATATTGTTACTATAAAACTTAAATTCCATAAGTGGCTCTCATTTGTGCCTTCTATTACTTTTCCAATGGGGAGCACTGACCTAGATTTTTCACCCTTCCTAGAATAAGCCGAAGGCTATCTTGCACCAAATGTGGAATCTCAAAATGGTGTATCCTTTCAACTAGCCTCCAGATGGAAAGTTATATCCTTGAGGTAGAAGGTAAGGCGATAGAAAACAAAGGAAGAATGATTGTCTCTATTCTGAAAATTGTTAAGAGATCAATTTTTTTAAAAGGATAAAATCATAATCCTTAACAAATACAGAATAAACACATGTCAAAGATTTTTATCTAACTCATTATAATGTGGGAGCCAGTAAGATTCTGCTACCATTTCAAAGGAGTTTTCTAAGAACCAGATACATAAAAAGAGAATAATAAATTCTGAAATTAATTTGTAACAAGATGCAACTTGGGTCTATCCACAGGGTAATAATCACTTACATTTTATTGGACACAACTAATTTGCATTTCTATGCACAAGAATAATTTGCATTATGATCAGTGTTCTACAATTTACACACTCAATGCCAATGATAGACAAAGATCCCATATAGGTGAACCAGAGAGAACACACATTAAAAACCACCCCCCTGTTTCAGAATATTGCAAAAGTTTTTCTGGCAGGATGAAAAAATTAAGAAACAAAGGAATTTCAAATTATTTTATTTTCAGCATTACAAGGGCAATCAATGGAAATTCTGTAATCTAAATCATGATCTCTCTTTTTTTTTTTTAAGATTTTATTTATTTATTTGACAGAGAGAAACATAGCTAGAGAGGGAACAGAAGCAGGGGGAGTGAGAGAGGGAGAAGCAGGCTTCCCACTGAGCAGGAAGCCTGATGTGGGATTCGATCCCTGGTCTCCAGGATCATGACCTAAGCTGAAGGCAGTTGCTTAGCATGATCTCTGCTTTGTGACATATTCTGTGCCAATGATGTATTTTTCACTTTGTTTTAGAAAATTTTCTGTTTTTATTTATTTTTTTAAGGAATTTTTTTTAAGAATTTATTTATTTATTCGACAGAGAGAGAGATCACAAATGGGCACAGAGGCAGGCACAGAAAGAGGGGAAGCAGACTCCCTGCTGAGCAGAGAGCCCATGTAGGCTTCAGTCGCAGGACCCTGAGATCATGACCTGAGCTGAAGGCAGAGGCTTAACCCTCTGAGCCACCCAGGTGCCCAGAAAATTTTCTGTTTTTAAAGAAATAGATCAGAAAGTGACAAAAATTATATCTTTTAATAACATTTATTTTACATGTTTTTCCTAAAGCTCCAATCCAGTCGGTATAATACACCCCACCCCTAATAACCCTGTCCGCCCACCAAAAACAACCAACCAGCCAACCAACCAACTAACCAATCAAATAGCTAACCTTTCCCTAACTTCTGGAACCTGTTACTTTACTTTGCTACCTTATTTGACAAAAAAAGGTGGGGGGAGGTTAGTGGGGAGTTTGCATATGTGATTGAGGTTAACAGGTCATAAAATAGGAAAATTGCCTGAGATCATCCAGGTAAGCCCAATCTAATTATTCGGGAACTTAAAAACAGCAAAAAGTTCATTTAGCCAGAGGCAGAAAAGATGCAACAAAACATGTCAAAAGCACTCACTCTGGGCTGACTGAAGAAAAAAGCAAAGGGCTACTTTGTGAACTGCTGATGGAGAAGGCTAGCCTCTAGAAGCTGAATGTGACCCTTGGTTGGCAGACTGTAAGAACACAGGGGTCTTAGCCCTATAAGCACAAGGAAATGAAGTCTGTCAACAACCAGGGAGCTTGGAAGAGACCCCCAGGCCTCATGTGAGAACAGCAGCCCCAGCCAAAAGCCTGATTTCAGCCTGTTAAGATGTGATCAGAAGAACTAGCTAATTAGTGCCCAGATTCCTGAGCCATAGAGACTGAGATAATGAGTTTGTCTTGTTTAAGGTGTGATAATTTGTTACAGCAACAACAGAAAATGTAGACGCTCACTCTCATGCCAAACTCCTTTTTTTGGTTTGGAGTTTTGGTCATTATTGTTTAGATTGCAATCTCTTTTATATTGGTAAGTGTTAAGCCATCACCCATAAAATGAACTGAAAGTTTTATCTGGCTTTCTAAACTAAACACATGAATTCTCTTATGTGCCCAGAAGCCTAGAATCTAATGTAAATGCTGCCTGGTGCAGTTTACTTTTAGCTTCTCTCAAGCAGAGCTTTGTTGCTCATTTTCACAGAGGAAACCAACACTTTCGCTGGTTAGAGTGATAGGGCTACTTACCAGAAAGCATTCAAGTGTTTAGTGCTCACAAATGGCGGGATCGTGTTACTTGATTACAACTTTCTACAAACTCTCTACTACTATAAGGAGGTTGGGTACAGGAGTCTTGGAGGGATGTTGTCAGATAGGAAAATCAGAAGTGTTCAGGGATAAAGTACCTGGGTATGAAGTAAGGTTAAAAATGTTACATATTAACAGATTGGCTAACTAAAATAAAGAATGAAATTAAAAGCACACTTTATATCTGAAGTTTATTAAACAGCAAATTTAAGAGGTATGAGAAGAATATTGCAGTTGGATTTTAGGTTAGATCATATCAGGGTTAAGCATTAGATAAAAGAGAGTATGTTAGGGTAGAGAAACTGATAGAATAAACAACTTCCCAATCTCAGGGGCTTAGTGTTTCCTAGCCTGCATCATAGTTCCCTGTGGGGTGGAAGGGAGGGCTGGGAAGGGTGCCTTTGTAGGAAGCCATTCAGGAATTCAGGCTTGTACAATGTGGTTCATTCACCATCTTCTTGAGTGGAGGTAAGAAAATGAGGACCCATGGGCCAATTCTGGTGTCAAACTGTTTTCATATGGCATGTGAATGAAGAGTGATTTTTGCATTTTTAATGGACAAACAAAAAAAAAGGATATGACAAGCACAAAATTTATAATCTGGCCTTTTCAGGGGGAAAAAAAATGCCCACCACAGCACTAGAGCCTTGGTATCCTCAACCTGAGTCTCAGCATCCAGCTGGCAGGTAAGGAAGAAGAGCGACCATGGATGTGTGTGTGTAAGAGGCTTTAGGGGCCATACCTGAAAATTACAAATACCTTTTACTCCCATACTAATGGTCACATATTTAATGGGGCTCCTCCTCTCTTTAAAGCACAGTTGCAGTTACAGTCTAGCTCTATACGTATGTAGAAAAGTAATATAAACTAAAGAATTATTAAACATATTTACTGCAAGGGAAGGAGTTTTTAGGACTTGCCATAAGACCAATTTCTGGTTAACAAAACTTAAAATGGAGAAATTTGAAAAATATATAATAGAATATAACTGTTAACAAATGTTAATTTGTTGAAAAAAACAACAAAAAGGCCCAGATTAACTAAATTATAAATTGGATGCCAGGTAATTATAGTTTCTAGCATTAAAACACACACACACACACACACACACACACACACACACACACAGACATATAATCCAGTCATAAATTGGCCTAACTTTTCAACACAAAATTTCTGGAACTATAATGCATATTGGTAAGACTTTCCAAAGGAAAATTAGACCTTTTCAGTCAGCATACCAAAAGTGGAAATGAGATTATTCTCTGATTTTTATATGACCGGTCCCAAACATATGTTCAATAGAATTGTTAGATACTTCTTGTTCAGTTAACTCTTATTGTCTAAACATTGTTTTTAATTCAGAGCTTTAGAAACATAATCATAAGTTTAGTTCTAAATAACCAAACACACTGAGAAATGAGCAGGTTTTTTTTTTTTAAAGATTTTATTTATTTATTTGACAGAGAGAAACACAGCCAGAGAGGGAACATAAGCAGGGGGAGTGAGAGAGGGAGAAGCAGGCCTCCCGCCGAGCAGGAAGCCCGATGTGGGACTCGAACCCTGGTCTCTGGGATCATGACCTGAGCCGAAGGCAGTCGCTTAACCAACTGAGCCACCCAGGCGCCCCTGAGCAGTGTTTTATAAACAGTAAACATAAGCCTAATTATATAGGAAAAAATGAATAAAAATACAAACATCACTACAGTGTGATTTTCATGCTAACTACAAATAACTCTTCCTTGGGCTTTAGTGGGAACCATTAGTCATGAATGTCTGAGAAAATCCTTTGTCCCTACCTTGCCAAGATGTTCTTCCTTTATTGTCATGATTGTGTTTCATCTGCCTTTATAGACACTGATTCATATTTGATGACAGCAGACCTCTTGTTATTTATTCAAAGCCAGTATATTAATTTAAAAAATTTTTTTTCTTTCTGCCTAAAACTGCTTAAAGATCAGTCTTCAAAGTTGAAGTAATAGTTAATTACATAGTTTCATTCATCATTTCTCTCCTTTTAGTAATATCTATTACAATTTATATTTCCTACACCTGTGAAATGGCAAAGGTAGGGAAAGAAAATTTGTCAATATATTTTCAGAAGACCTTTTCAAAGGAAGGTCTTCCACAAAGCACTCTCTGTAAATTGTCTGCTTCATCTCTGGTGGGAATGAGTTTTTTTTCTTTTTCCCTTCCTTCTTTGTGGGAAAATATATCTTAGATGTTATATGTTGGCTTATAACAACCCCCTATGTTTCTCATCGTCTTGTTCCTTTCTGGCTGTTTCCTCCTTCATTTAACAGAAAACTCCAAACCAAGGCTGGGACTGGGACTTCACCTTTTCTGCCTGCTGTCTTCCAGGATTTACTGTTAAAGTGTTTAATGCTCACCTGCATGTGGATTAAACAAACACCCTTTCTATCATAGATAAGCCATACTATCATTTGGTTGTTACCACCAGTCTCCACAAGAGGCATCTAGGAAAAGCAGTGAGGTAAAAACTCAGGGAAAATATCTTACCAGGATTTAAACCTGCCAGTCTAGTTCTTTCAACCATGTCTCAGCAATGACTGTGGAATCACTCATTAAAGGATTTCTTTGGTGTGAAGGAAAAAAATGATTCTGTGTCATAAAGCCCTTGACTTTCCCTCCTAAATTTTGCAAAGAAGACAGTCTCCTTTGCCTGCCATCATCTCCTGTGGATTGCAATTTGCCACATTGCAGAAGTACATTGTGACTTCTTGAAAGGCCTATGCTTTCCCATGCTGTTCTGTGAATGGGTTCTCAACTATTAGCCTTGTGCATGTGTGATGATTTCACACCACACACTACCGAAACCTTGTTACAAGTTGCATCCTTAGGGATTTTGTGCAGTGTGTTTTAGAGACAGCCTCATGGAGGAATAAGATCAGCCTTTAAGTCAAAGAAAAGAAGGGCTATGGAGATTTTCTTTGGTACAATGCTAATTAGCTTTGTGTGAAACAAATAGGCACAAGTATTTTATGAAATCCGGGTTACTGATTGGAAAGACTTGTTAGTATTGCTTTAACCTATAAAACTTGTGATGGCTTTTTAAGTCAAGAAAATCTAAGATTGTTCCTCTTACATATTCTCACAATCTCAGTCAAAAAAAACAGCTATTTCCTGGTATTTGTTCCTAACTAACAGTAAATATATAATATATGTATTTATATATGATATATTAAATTTATATCACCTGTAATATATATTTTACTTATACATTATATAAATGTAAAAATATAATGATTATTATAAAATTATTATATAAAATATAATATATAAAAATAATATACAATTCACTATTTGAACTACTCTTGGTGGAGGCATAATCTCAGAACTAAACCTGCTCATACCAGAAAAGAACTTCAGTATTTTCCGTGATTTGAAAGGAAGTGGCGAATAATCAGCTGACTGAAGCTCATTTAGCAAATCCCATATCTGGGTGATTTTACAACCTCTTCCATCAAGTGCAATAATGTCTGGTTCATGCAGAATGTGCACCATACAAATTGTGTGTGTGTGTGTGTGTGTGTGTGTGTGTGTGTAAGATGGTTCCACTTAAACCCTTACACTTAAGTTCAGCATGGAGCCCAATATAGAGTTCAAATTCACAACTCTGAGATCAAGACCTGAGCTGAGATTGAGTCAGACACTCAACCTACAGATGCCACCCAGGTGCCCTCCTAATATACTTTGAAAGAGTTAAAGTACAAAGCTGGAAAGAATAACTATATTACAGTATAAATCAAATTATTATGAATTTTCTATAAGAGAAATTTTCTCTGAATGTCGCTTGAGGGAGTGGGACAAACTTTCACACAGATTATTTTTTAAAAATGCTGTGAATCTGAAGTTATATCCCCTATCAAAGGTTGCAATCCTGAAACAAAACAAGAAGAACACAGGGTGATGAGGAGGGTAATGTGGGGCAGTATAGGGAGCAGTAGCAATCAAATCATAATGTAGGCATATGCCATGATAAAAACCTGTTAGAAAGTAGCTCTCAGAAGAACATCAAGATAAGAGCAATGGTAGACAAGATATGTGGGGTTCAAAACTTCTCTAGTTATCTGAATAAGGGGTAAAGAAAAGATTATACTAACTGTCTACAATTGAAAAAGGAAAAAAATCAAAATATTAGAGACTGGAAGAAGAATGGTAAGAGATTGGGAGGAAAAAAACCAAAATATTACAAAGTAAGGAGGAAAAAGAAAGAAAAAAGATGCTACCTGCCAGGTTTCTTCCTTAAAAGAACATGGAGATGAGGTTTGCCAGGAGGAATGGAGAGGAAACGATATTGAGCCCTGATGCAAGAGAAGAGAGCAGAAATACTCCTGTGCAGGAAGACACTGTCAGAGTGCCATTTTTATGAATCTTATCAGTTTACCAAAAAGAAACAATGTACTGTGTCACAAATACTCAATTTTAATAAATCTGAAACTGCTACTACTAATATAATTCAGTTGCTTTAGGGGTTAATGAAAGATTCATATTAGAAAACAAAATCAAATAAAATTTTATTACTGAAAAAAGGACAAGTTCAATATTGAGATTCAACTTAGTGTGTCAAAATAAGAAAAAATGTTTCTTTTTGTAATGAGACAGCGGACACAGAAAAGGTTGTGAACTAGTTAAGGCAAAGTGGGATAAAGAACAATTACATATTAAAAATAATAATTACTAATTATAACATTTATTTAATAAGTGTTAATAATGTACCAGACATTCAGCAAAGTGTTGTATCATTTCATTCAGACATACACATGTTACACAGGTTGTCACATGTACTAATAATATTACAAATGAAAAAAATACAAGCTGCAAAAAGATAAATAAATTTCCATGAGACCCCAACTCTGTAAGTGGAAAAACAGAGAATACAAATAAAGTTTGAATCCAAAGCTGGTGCTCTTAATACTCATTTAAACTGAATCTCACGGGGCGCCTGGGTGGCTCAGTGGGGTAAGCGACTGCCTTCGACTCAGGACATGATCCTGGGGACCCAGGATCGAGCCCCACATCAGGCTCCCTGCTCAGTGGGAAGCCTGCTTCTCCCTCTCTCAGTTCCTCTGCTTGTGTTCCCTCTCTAGCTGTGTTTCTCTCCGTCAAATAAATAAATAAAATCTTTAAAAAAAAATCTTAAACTGAATCTCAGTTCTTCCTCTCAAATTGGAAATGACTATAACCTTTGTGATTAAAAAAAAGACAATCATTCACTCTCCCCCAGAATATTTCTTAATAAAACTGGGTGGGCAAAATGTGGCTGGTTTCCCTGCCTAAGGAAAAAACACAGAGTAAATTTCTCAGTTCACATCATCTGCAGGGGAGTCTCTGGGGACTCTAGAAGATAAAAGATATAAGAGAGGTTTTAAAAACAGATGTGAAAAATAAAGAAGATGTCTTTCATGTTGTGATGAGAAAAGATAAGAGGCACCATATAAAGCAGCTGAACATAATCAAGAGGTGCGGGGCAAGAAGACAGCTCTCGCAGAGTGAATGGGCAAGAGCATGCTTATTTTTGAGCCCTCAACTTTGTGTGAAGTCTAAATATGAGGGAAAGAGGAATGGAGAAAGAAGACATTAATACAAACAAAGGGAGGATAAGCCAAAGAAAATGAAATGGAGGCCAACCAGAGATCGAAGCCAAGTTTCTGATAGAGGATAAGAAACAAATTCAGAAATCAGGTAATAGAAAACAGCCACATTTGGAGAGCTGCAGATGAAAAAGAACAGTCTGAAAAAACTACATGAAGTCACACACTTACAGGTCAAGTAGTTCTTGAAGTAGGATCATGTAACCTAAGCAACATTGTCACAGAGAATATGGTTAAGAAAGGAAAAAATAAATAAAATGTCAGTAGAAGAAAAAATTTTATGAAAAGAAAATACTATAAGGGAAAAGACTAATTTTGGAACTCCAGAATGGTTGGTAAAGAGAAGCACAAGTGTAATAAAAGAAAAATGTCATTTTACAACAATTGCTTCAATTACACTTATCCCATGATGTGAATCTGTTAGATTGAGTATATTCATAGCTATTGCTAACATGTTTTTCCAATCTATATACCACCTTAAATTAATGCTAAGGTGAAAATTTCTTAAAATAGGTTATTTTTGTGTATCTATATAAAACATAGAATTGGGACATATTCAAACAGAAATTTAAAAAATGACTAATCTAAAAGTGACCTATGGAGAAATTATTTTATATCAGTTTCAATATAAATAAGTTAATAATTTACATGTTTGTCCATTCATTTATTTGATATAATTTCAAAAAGCAAGCTATATCCATTGTTAAAATTTTAGAAACCCTCTTCACAGTAACAGTGCAAACCTATCAGTGTGGCATGGTGTTCTCTGGGCCATCTGTGCAAGAATCTCTCTATACCCTTGCACATACTTTCAGTACTTTGTAAAAATGGTGAGGATGCCCTTTTGGGTCATCATTTTGGAGTAGTAAACTAAATGGCCATATATTAATTCACAGAAAATCTATTCACCAATAGCCATTCATCACAAGACCAATTTGCTGCATGACCAATTTGACAAATTATTAACCCCCCAAAATGTGTATCTACTCACTAGTTATGAAGCTGATAGCAATCTCTATTTCACCAAGACCACTCAATTTTCAATGTTAATGTGGGTATTGCAATTTCTTTTGGACTTTGAATTTTAAGTATAGAATATACCATTTATTTCTAAGAATTTTAAAACTATAGAGTGGGTCTGTTACAAAACATTTCCAATCAAGTCCACACAAGTGAATGTAGAGATGCTGTCTGGGGAATTATGAATCTTAATGTTATGTTCAAACAGCCATAAGAAGTTAAGTTAGATTCATAAAATGATAAAACTGAATTAAAATAAATCACAACCCAAAAGAAAATAGTTTATAAACATAAGGTTCCCAGGCTCTTTGAAACATAGAAAACCAATATTGTATATGTTTTGCTTTCCTGCAACTAAAACTGCTGGATTCCCATGTATTTCCAAAAAATAAGGTAACTGAGCTACAACAATGAGTAATTATTTTTGGCAATAGTTGTCTAAACAGAGAAAAGAAATAAGGATTGTACATTTCAAATTCTTGAGTACTCTTTAAATGTTTAGTGTTTTATGTACAGATGGGTAGCTTTTCTCATAATTACAATTTAGATTGCTAAGAATATGTGAAAATAGATGCTCGGATGAAACTCTCACTTGGTGGCTTAAAAAAAGTCTCTAGACCCATCTTTCTTATTGTGTATACAATCAAGTGTGCACCAATGAGGCATAGTATTACTTATTGGTTCAATAGTATTAAACAAATTTCTATGATACATTTGATTTATTAGATCGTATATTTAGGGACTATTTTCAGAAAAATATGGACAAATTGAGAATAATTATTAAAAAGCTTTCAAACTTAAAAGTAACTATCAATATTTAGGAGGAAGGATGAGAAACAAAGAGTAAACACATCTTTCATAGCTTTATAAAGTCTCAAGGTATTCTACAATTTTTTTAATTATGAAGATAACTACACACAAAGTCAAAAATTAGAATATTACATTGGTAAGAATGTAAATTAGTACAGCAACTATGGAAAACACTACAGAAGTTTCTCAAAAACTAGAACTACTACATGGCCTAGCATTTCTACTTGTGAGTATTTTCCAAAGGAAACAAATTCACTATCTCAAAAAGATATGTGCACTCCCATATTCATTGCATCATCATTTACAATAGCCAAGACATGGAAACAACCTAAGTGTCTATTGACAGATAAAAAAATGTGATATATTTATACAATGGAATATTAATAATCAGCCATAAATAGAAGGAAATCCTGTACTTTTGCAACAACATGGATAGACCTTGAGTGAATTATGCTAAGTGATAGAAGTCAGAAAAAGGAAGACAAGTATGGTATGATTTCACTTATATGTGCAATCTAAAACAAACAAACGAAAAACAAACTCATAGATATGAACAGATTCATGGTTTCTAGAGATGGAATGGAGGTAAAAATGGGTAAAGGTGGTCAAAAACTGTAAACTCCCAGTTCTAAGTAAGTTCTGGGGATAGAATGTATAGCATTGTGACTATAGCTAATAGTATATTAGAAAGTTGCTAAGTGAGTAGATCTTAAAAGTTCTCATCACAAAAAATTATTTGTAATTTTGTGTGGTGATAGATGTCAACTAAACCTGTGGTGATCATTTTGTAATATATACATATATATACCACAGATCTAAGAAGATCAGAGAATCTTAAAAAGGTAAATACCATGCCCCAAAACTGCACTTAAATACCTCCTATGTCAATACCTAGAAACGAAAGATAAAGCCATGGGAAAATAAGACTCTAGCCAAGATAACCAAGAAAAAAAAGGAAGACACAAATCATGAAAGAGGAAGACATAGCTACAGATCTATGGACATTTAAATGAACAAGAGATTTTATAAAATTTAGTTAGAGAATGTTATAATGAAGGTTATGCTAATAAATATGACAAGGTAGATAAAATCATATATGTGTATGTGCATGTATATAACTTTAATAGTTCTATACTTCTAAAGAGATACCAAATTTATAGTTAAAATCCTTACAACAACAACAAAACTCCAGGCCCATATGCTTTCTCTGGCAAATCCTAATAAATATTTAACAGAAGAAAGTATACCAATTCTATACAAACTCTTCCAGTTTTAAACTGAGAACATGTCCTAACTCATGTAGTGAGACAAAAATTGTTTTGATATCAAAACAAAAACAAACACTGCAAGAAAACTACAGTTCAAAAATCCCTATTGAACAAACATGCTAAAGTCCTCAATAAAATATTAGCAGATCTAATCGAGCAATACAGAAAAAGATAAATATATCATGATCAAATGGGGTTAATCCCAGGAATGTGGGACTGGTCCAACATTCTAAAGTCAGTCAGTATATGTTCCCATTTCAATAGGTAAGAAAACAAAGTATCCATATTTATGTGTAGATATAGAAAATTATGAATATGAAGTCTTTTACAAAACCCAAAAAGCTATATCCAACTTTATATACCTTGCCTTTTTCTAATTATATATCTTTAAAATTGCTTCACAACATAATATGAATTTCTCTAAGAGCTGCAGTGTATGTCCTTGTTTGAAGGTACCATAATTTAATCATAATTTTACCTGATAAAATGCTATTTTTTATAAACTTAGCTGGTCAAATTAAAGTCATTTAATAAATGTAGCTGGTCAAACAAAAGTCATTTTGAACAAGTTTAATAATTTGCTATTAAGATCATATTATTGGGGCGCCTGGGCGGCTCAGTTGGTTAAGCGACTACCTTCAGCTCAGGTCATGATCCGGGAGACCTGGGTTCGAGCCCCGCATGGGGCTCCCTGCTCCGTGGGAAGCCTGCTTCTCCTTCTCACTCCCCCTGCCTGTGTTCCCTCTCTAGCTGTGTTGCTTTCTGTCAAATAAATAAATAAAATCTTTAAAAAAAAATTATATTATTACTTAGGTTATTGCTCCAAAAATGCTATATAACAAACCACCTCCAAACCCCAAAGCCTAAAAGAATGATTATTTAATATTTCTCATGAAGATATAGTTTAGACGAGCCAGTCTTCCATCCTTGGCTAATCTTATTCACCTCTCTGCAATCAGTTGCAATTTGAGGAGACTGTTTTGTTCTTATCTGAGTCCTCCGGTATGTTCTACATGTCTGAGTGTTGGCTAGACTTTGCTTCACAGAAGATGTGTTTGACTAGAATAAATGGGATGTTAGTAAAGATAAACAAGTCTCAACTTTCCTCCATGTGTCTCTCACACCACTTTCCATATTAAACAGTCTTAGTTTTCCGCAGCAAAGACCTATTGAATGTTTCTGGGGACATTAATTGGAATTTGTTTTTATGTTTATAGCTATATTATCTCTTTCCCTAGAGTCCATCTCTTTGCTCATATTGGTGCTTTGCTTTTATGCTGATGGTTTACTTAAAAGGCTATGCCCTTGGTTATTAAGTTGTATGCATTAACCGAGGATTCTGTTAGAATAGGTAGTCGACAAAGGTTAATATTAGATAAGTTACGGGAATGCTTTCCAAACTAACCTCTCTCTTGAATGAGGTGTGAACTATTTGTTTATAAATGGAGCTGATATTTCAGCAGGAAGTGTTCACAGACTGAAATTGGGTAGGAAAGAAAGCAGAGTGAACATAGAATCTGCCTTTACTCTGGAAAGATGAAGCAATTCAGTTTATTCAATTGCTCTGTCAAATTGTCTCCCCTGTTCTTCCACATATTTTTTTCTCCTTCTCTGTTGAAGAGTTTCAGTTGATATCTTACTTGTTTACTGCTCTGTTAAGACAAACACCTTCCTAATTTCCCATCTCTCTCTATATCTATCAAGTTATTGAACAATCGTTCTCAAGGTTTGTGCAAGAGTTACTGCAGTATTTACAGAAAGTAAAACAAAAGCCAAGTTATTTTAATACAGTTCTTCAATGACTTAATCTGATGCTTCCCCTCTCAACTACTTTTCACATTCTGCTTTGTTTACTTTTGACTTATAAGTTCTCTGAGGCTTCCTTGAGAGGAGCCTCACTTACCTTCAAAAACTCAGGCCATTATTTCCTTTGCTCTAAGTCTTCTCTACTCACATTTATCTGCTCTCAGTTTTGCTAGATTCTTGCAAAATTTCCTACAGTAATCTTTCTTATACCTTAACACTACTGTAGTTAAAACATTTTTATAATTAATAAATAACACCATTTTTATGTAATTTCCATAATGATTTAGGACTGAGAGAGGGATGCTCTTGCTTTACCATCAGGAGCTGGAAATATGTAATGAAATTATTTTAGGAGAAAAATGGTTAATATAAAAGGAAATATTTGGCAAATAATCCAGATGTGCATTTTTAAAGTAGAATGCTGAAAACATATTTAATCAAAGAACTGATTCTGAACAATAATTTTTCATTCATATATTTTCTAACAGGTAATCTGCTTTCTATCTTCCCATTTGTCAGTGGCAAATGATCTGCTATAATCTGTACTTTTCTATTAGAGAGCAAATAGATTTTAATTCTGCCAAATAATATTTTCAGACAGTTGAAGGAACTATAAAAGGTTATCTTAATTGCCTAAGGTTCCCAAGTTTGATGACATAAATTACGATCTAATTATAGAACTGGATTTGTTCTACCTATAGAATGCTGTAAATTACCTCTCCTACCCTACTGCTTATATGCATCTAATATATTTATATCTAAAAATGCATCTTTCTTTAAGATATATGCAAATCTTTAGTCATCTAACTCTTTGTATAGAGAATAAAACATTTAATTTTTCATCAGCAAGATTCTCATTAAGTATTGTTACCACTCTTCTTGGAAATGACCACTAAGACATAGCAGGCCCCTATCTAATAAACTTGTAACAGATACAAAATTGCTTGTGGAAATTCTTCTGAGAAGTCCATATCTAAAGTGGACAGCTGGTAAGAAAACATCTCTGTCATCTTAGAATAAATCATTTCTTTTTCAGCCTTCTCAAGAGATTATATCTTTGGCAACCAAACACTTTTTGCCATCTGCGGCAGGTAGGAAGCATGAATAGTTTGTGAAATTTAGTGGTTTATTTCAGTGGTCAAAGTAAATATCTGCAGAAAAAATGTTTTTGTCTTTATGATAGAAATTCTATATATTTTTAATAAATGTTCCCTCCCCTTGATCTCTGTCAGGATGTTGTCCCTTTTCCAAGGATATCACTACTTTCCTTTCCAGAGACATCTAAGATGGTGTCAGGAATTAGCCATTTAATATAATCATAAATTACCCAAGAGTTATGTAATAACCATATTTCAAATGGTGATTTTTATTTTAAATTCCTTTATTATCTTGTATCAACCTAGTTAACATCCAAAAGATTCGATCCTATTTCAAATTTCACCATTTTTTTCCTTATTCACCCCTCTGTTTTTTCACTCTGTTCAACTCTTAAGCTTATGTTAGCATTGTACACTATACATACAGGCTAGCAGGGACTCAAAATTACCATACAGTTTGGAGAAGGATAATTTTTATGTTTTTCTGCTTCCTAAAGACTTCTACACTTTAATGCTACATTCAGGACTGTCCAAGTCTTATAATTTAAGCAAATGTATGAACAAAGCTCCTCACCAATAAATACTATAATGCATAAAAGATATATACTTACATAGCTATTATATATTTCTATGCATTTATAACTATTATTTATATATTATATAATAAACTATATTATGAACTCTGAATTAAAACTATATTATGAACTCTTTGAATTAACACCTAATTACCTACTCTCAAGACGAATGAATGAGGGATGCCTGGGTGTGTCAGACAGTTAAGCATCAGTCTTTGGCTCAGGTCATGATCCCAGGGTCTTGGGATGGAGCCCCCTGTCAGGCTCCCTGCTCAGTGGGGAGCTTGCTTCTCCCTTTCCCTCTGAATTTCCCCCTGTGTGTGCTCTTTCTGTCTGCCAAGTAAATAAATAAAATCTTTTTAAAAAAAAATGATGGGTGAATGAATAAATATTATTTCAGAAAGAATCTAGTTAACCATACAAATCATTCTCAAGCAAGATAATTAAGGTCCCCCTTTACAACTGAGTCAGTGTCCAAAACATTAGAAGAAAATATGAGAATTTTCAACTTTTGAAAATTGGCTTTTAGAAAAGCCATTTCTAAATTGATGTAGGCTTTTATTCAAATGAAATATTGCTTGGAATCCCAGTATGTAAAATAGGTAAAGTTGAGTGTTTTCATGGAGCAGGATAAAATGAGAGGGCTTATGTTCAACCTTCTGTCCCTATTATCTCACTTTGTGATATGATTCACTGCCCTTAAACTCCATGGAATTATAGAGTCCAGTTTAAAAATTTGTGTCTTATGAGAAAAATTGATTAATTCTAATTACTGTGGTATATATACAGTTTACATTATATGCAACTTGAGGAATAAAGCTAAGGCAACATGTATTATCTTGAAAGTTAAAGTTTATTTTATGTTTGGTCTGGAAATAATTTAATATGGAATAATTCTGGAAAACAAAAATAATATAGCTAGAAAGTTAAACTTTTCAAACATTTTGATTTACATTCACTTCAGTTTATGAAAATGAAAAGTATGGAACTTATAAGATGGAAAAGGATGTCAGCACTCTAACTTCTTTATAAGGACCAGCTAGCTGAGCTGGTGATGGGTGAAAGGAAACAACCTATTACCAGTAAATGCTGGAAATTGAGTACCCAATGAGTTAGTGAGCCTTAGAAATTCACTGAGGATATCTGCTCAACTCTGGCAACCTGGAGACCCCAAGGACTTTCACAGGCCTTTTGGCCAGGGAATTGGTAGCAAATCATAGAGTCCAAGAGGGAGAGGCTAACTCTCCCCACACACAAAACTTGGATATAATTTAACACATCATTACATCAAGAAAAACAAGCACAAAAGGCAAAATTCACCAGATATCAAAAGATTCTCAGATGATAACTATTTATTAAATCCAGACTTTATACCACCATGGGTACAAAAACTCCAAGTCAAAACGTAAGTTGGTCAAATTTTTAGGCAACTTATTGAAGTGAGTAGAAAAATTATTTCTAGAACAGGGCACTTTAATACAATCCTCAAATAATTCAAACATAGAAGTCAGAGGAACAAGCACTTATAATTTTTTAAAAAATCAACAAACAAATGAAATCCACCACCATAAACGTCAGCAGAAAAAAAAAATCCATGCAAATTGAATTAAGCCCTTGAAGCTCTCATATATTGAAATTGTAAGCAATTAAGTATAATATAAATGTATTTTACATATTTAAAGACATTCTTTAAAAATAAAGGGAACATTTAAATAGAGAAAAGATTGGTCAAACGTTTTGGGAAACAACCAAATTTAATTTTTAGAAGTCAAAACTACAATAATTGAAATTTGGGGAAAAAATGGTGTGATCAAACTGCAGATAGGCTCAAATAAATAGATAATTAATAAAGTAAATAATGTATATATAAAGAAATTATATGAAGTAGTGCATAAAAAGATCTTGAGAAATAAATATAGAAAAACATTGAGAGTAAGCAGAGAAAAACAGACTGAAAGTTAAATTTCTAGAAGCATTATAAAAGAGAAAACTGGACAAAGACAATCATTGAAGGAAAATAGGCTAACAGTTTTCTAGAACTCAGAAAAGATAAAATCAGATTCAGACAGCTAAACAAAGTACAAGAAAAACAAGTAAAAAATGTCCCTCAGGATAAAGTATGCAAAATGAGAGAACACCAAAGAGAAAGAGAAAATTTTATAAGCAGTTAGAGATAATATGGATTACCTACAACTGAAGGACCGTTAGTCCAACAGCTGCCTCTCAATACTGTAATGGAAATACAAATACAGTTGATAATATATTCATAGTAATTCAAGAAAAAAAACATTGAATTAGAATTGTGTATTAATTAAATTACCTTTCAAGAAAGAGGTCAAAGTAAAAACATTTTCAAAATAACAGAAGTTTGTATTCATTATTAAAAAAAAAGTCACTAAGGGAATTTATAAAATAGTGCTATTCAATAGAGTTTTTTTCAATAATGGAAATATTCTACATCTGTCCTGCTCAATATGGTAACCACAAGCCATGTGTGATTTTGAGCTCTTGAGATGTGGTTACTGTGACTGAGAAACTGAATTTTACATTTTAATTTTAATTAACTTAAATTTAAACAATCATGTATGGCTAATGGCTATGAGTTAAATAGCCAGTTCTAAAAATATGATTTAAGAAGGAATTTTGTCCAAAAATACTATAAAATTATATATAAGTATTAAAATATATAAAACAATAAAAGTGTCTATTGTACTGTGAAGAAAATCAAGAAAGAAAACTGTAATCATAGAGAGCAGTATGATCTGGGAAGGAGATAATTACAGTTAGAATATCTTAAAGTCCTTTAGGAGAAAAGTAAAGCAATATTGATCTTTGTTAAGCTAAAATAATTCTAGTAAATTCTAGGAAGACTAAGAAGAGGAAAACACTAGATACATAATTTCCTAACTAGGAGATGTATGAAAAAGAATGGGTGGAAGGGACAACATACTCAATCAATGTAAAATAAGGCAATGAGGGAGGAAAGACCCATGTATTATGCAAAAAATAAAAGGGCAAAATAAGATGAGCAATAGCCATAAATCTAAATCTATTGGTTATAATATTTAATGTAAAATTTTTTTTTTCTACTTAAAAGATAAAAATTAGGGGCACCTGTGTGGCTCAGTTGGTTAAGCAACTGCTTTCAGCTCAGGTTATGATCCTGGAGACCCGGGACCAAGCCCCACATCAGGCTTCCTGCTCTGCAGGAGGCCTACTTCTCCCTCTCTCAGTCCCTCTGCTTGTGTTCCCTCTCTAGCTGTGTTTCTCTCTGTCAAATAATTAAATACAATCTTTAAAAAAAAAAAAAAGGGGGCACCTGGGTGGT
>PITA01001848.1:165057-179860 GCA_004023965.1 Spilogale gracilis | reverse complement strand
CCGTGGTGTTTCCGGAACTGCTCTATAAGGAAACTTTTGCTTTTACACCTCAAGGGGCCTCGAAGGCAGCAAAAGAACGTGACACAGGGAACAAATAAATCCTGGAGAGCTGTATGATGTTCTTTATTACTTTCCATGGTTGGGCTGTAATAACAGTTATAAGTACCTTGGGCTTCATTTATCTTCGTGTCTGCACCTCTGGTGAGTGTGTTCACACGTGTGTGTCAGAGGCTCACGGAGGCACGGAGCCTCCTCCTCACAAGCCAGAAAGTCCAATACCAGCTGTGCTATCTACTCGGGTGCTGGGATTTCATTTTAACATCTCACAGTAATGATTATACCACACAAATCGGCCTTGATAATAACAGTCATGGACAGAGTGCTAAAAACAGGGGTAGTCAATTTCATCTACACACCTAACTATTGACAAATCTACTCTATCACTCTGTATCATAACAGCTACTGGCTAGGAAGATGTTTGCCCTAGATATGAGATTTTATGAGTCTCTCTATATCTTTCTTGTAAATGCTAAAGCAGACCCATTCTTTTCAACGAAAAATGGAAAAACACGTCTTAGGAAGAGAAAAACCATCTGCCTTCTGAAAAAAAAAATACCCTTTCTATATTTCTATATAAAAGAACATCCCTACTAGGCATTTCTCTTGCCAAGGGGAACTTTTACCTAGCCTCAGAGGCATTTCTCTTTGGCTCTATACCTAGCGCAGAACTCATCTTCCAAAGGTTATTCATTGTATGTCTTACCAATTCATCTGGAGGTGAGACAGCCTAATCTAATACATCTAATGGAGAAGAGACAGTCTTTGGAACCAGAGACCCAAGTTAAAGCCCCAGTCAGCACCTTATTAGCAAGAGGACCATACGTACCTTCGAAGCCTCTTATCCCTGCATAATCATTACCAGCATCCCCTTTGACTCTAAAAAATATTCAAGTTTGGGTGGTAAAACTATATGGGCCCCTTATGATTCTGTGAGTCACTGCACACAAGACACTTAACTTCTCCAAACCTGGGTTTCACATGTGTTCAGTGAAGACAAGCAAATCTAATTTGCAGGGTTGTCATCGGCATGAAATTAGACAATGTGCTCCAGGCTTGGTTCCCAGAAGTGCCCCGTACTCCCCTGAACACCAGCTACGTGCTCAAGAGGTCCATTTTCGGGAAAAAGCGTTACTTTGTATGTGAGGTCCTCCCCTCTGGATGGTCGGTTTGAGGACCTGTATCTTCCACTTTGCACTGTGGTAGGGTCTACACAACGCTAACGGGGTCGCTCTGTGTCTAGCAGCTGCGCCATTAACTCTGTCGTCCACCTGGTCAGATCACAGATATTTAAACTTTGATCCTTCAGATCTTCTGCATGCTGTTTGCTCTCTCCACTGAGATAGGATTACGATCAAAATTCATTCCACTCCGAACCTCTCCGAACCTCCATGAAAAGCAGACCGAGTAAATGCAGCTCAGAATAGGGAAGAGAGGGAGAGAGCCTTCAAACTGAGCAAAACCACCACCCCTCAGCCAATGAAGCTGGTCCATTTCCTGCTTTCTCAAGTCTTCTCCTAAAAAACACCTGGCCTTATAGATCCTTGGTAAAAGGATCTGAGATAAATATCTCCCTTTCAAAATCAAGCCAAAGGATGGATCAAGAGGGGATAATGCAAAGTGAACTCAGTCAGAGAAAGACAAATACCACTTCATTCATATGCGGAATTTAAGAAACAAACGGAGAAAAAAAGAGACAAACCAAAAATCAGACTCTAAAGAGAGCAAACTGAGAGGTGGGCAGGAGAGGGGTGAAACAGGTGATGAGGAAGAAGAGTACACTTAACAGTGGTGGGCACCGTGTGATGTACACAATGGTTGAATCACTATATTGTACATCTGAAACTAATGGTAAACACTGCATGTTAGTTATATTGGTATTAAAATAAAAAATAATGATAAACAGGCTATGCATAAAAAACTTACTTAAAACTTAAAAAAATTAGGCCAAGTGGCACCCAATCTTACACATAAATCTTTAAGGAGTCGGTAGCTCAGGATCAACAGAATTTTGCTGTTCCCTTTTCCAAAGAGCGAGCGAGAGAGATGTTCTCACTTCATTAATAAGTTCGTTAAGTACACGTATGTTCTCTTTAGTATGACATGAGCAGTAGCAAGATCATGTAATAGGGCTGCTCCTACAACCTTAAGGGGGTGGCTTTTACTCCATGAAAAATTGGATCAGTAACTAAACCCACAAAAAAATGAAGGTTAAAAATTTGAAAGTACTCAATTCCAATCTTCACCATATTTTCTGAAACACAGAATAAAAAATATGATTGCCATGATTATTTAATATGGTTGTCCAAGATTAATGTTGGATGCGTGAAGAATCCTCCCTATGCTCAACTTCTAAAAAATTAGAAAGGAAATGCTCAGCATTTTCATGCTCTAAATATAGATTTAGAAGCTGTGAGAGGAAAAAGATGCACATGGCAGCACAATGACTCCATGTCTGGAGGACAGCAAGGAACAGTGCAGTGGGCTCGTCTGTGGCAAAGTCATTTCCTATTGAGAGAAGTTTCCAGAAACAGAGAAAGGTTGAGGTCCTTCCCAGAAATCCAGTGATAGCTGTGGCAGGGCACCCTCTAGGCTGGACTCCCAGACACCGAAGGGCTGTCTACCTCCACCCAAACCCTGACTTCTAGAAAAATGCCCCTCCCCCACATACAAGATGGTAAGGAAGAACACCCCTGACAGCCATTTGTGCAATATTTCTTAAGCAATGTGGTCTTTATTAGAGTTGGTTGTGATTATGTAACTCTGAAGCATACAAAGAGGAAAAGAGAAGTTGGGATGTATATAGGGAATTGTCTTGCAGAATGTCCGTGGTTTTCTCCACTTGAAAAACTGAACTAGAAATCACACTTTTGCTTAGGATTCAGATAATCAGTATGTTTTGGCTTTAAATGCATCATGTACCTTGTACTGATCAATACAGCCTTGCCGGAGGAATGTTCTGACAAACTTGCCTCCTCATGTCTAATAAAAGAATGAGCCGAGGGTAAATCAAGCTCAATCCTTTGACCAGTTCTGGTCTAAGAAGAAAATAAGCCAGCTGGGGATAAACCCACACCCCTTCCACACCTGTATCTGGCAGTCTTGGGGAAAGGCCATGTTAAGAGAAGGTCAGCTCTCAACAAACCAAAGAGACAGGGCAGCAATGGGTCATTCTACACTATGATTTCTGTACCACCAACCCCAGGCAGACTGCAGACATCCACAGACCTCTTCTCGGGACTTTTCTGAAGACATAAAATGAAATACACAGGATTACGGAGGAAGTCAATGACATTTATATACGGTTACCAAAATATTTTTTTAATTGTGATATAACACATATGCTTGTTTATAATGCATTAAATAACACTATCTAGCAGCAGTTGTAATAACCATCATAATTTTAAAGTATTGATATTTCAAGATACCTGTCAGACATCTATAATGTGAGAGGAAAATACTGGATATATACTGGTGACAAAGTCACAGACAATAATAATAATACTGTGACTTATGGCCAATATTCAAAAGCTAAGGATTGCTCAATTGGGTTAGAGGTTAGTAAAAATCAAGATGTAGTATTTTTCTGAGCAAGCTCATAGCCTGAGCTTAAAGCCTGACAGATGGGTCTGCAGCAGTTCATGTGAAACTCAGGTGATAAGCTGATTTGATTTCCTACGCCTGTGGTTCTTCCGCGGGAGAGAATGATGAGGAGACCCAAAAGGGCACCCTGGCCCAGCAGGAGCCAGAAACCACAGAGACAGGAGGGTGGGCGGTACGTACCAACGAGAGTCCACTATCCACACAGAGGAGCAGCATGAAGCCAACATGTCTATTCCTTTTTTCACAGTCAGCTCCACAAAATGTATGAGACACAGTTTTTTTTTTTTTATTTCCTAAATGGTCAGTGTTAAGAATATTTAATTTAGTTGAATCATTAGGCTAGAAGAAAAAAAATGACTTTACAAATCACTTCCCCCAGTGCAGTGTTTTAACCTCTATCAGCCCTGAAGCTCCCAACTTATAGCAAACTCCTAATACCCCTTTACTGTCTCAAATCAACTTCTCAGATAACCCTCCTAAACACAATTTCAAACATAGACATTTGTTGCCCTAAGAATAATATAAATGAAAAGGAAAATAACTGATAACAAATCTAACAGGTATTTTGAGACACAATTGGCTGGGCGAGACTTATCTAGAAGGCATAATGGGGTCATTAGTTGCTTGTGTTTTAATGTAAAATCAAAAGATGGGTCGGCTACAAATCAGGATGGAAATGGGTGACCTGGTGATGCCAGGGTTGGTGTGATTTTTTGGAATGGCAAACATTTTTGGTGCATTTCCCAACGAAACAAAGCACAGTCCTTCATCGTCAGCTGAGAAAGACAATGTTTACCTAAAACATATAAAATGTTCTTTGTTTATGTGTAAGATAGGGCCTCTAGCTTCAGGTAGTAAACAGGTTTTGTGGTCCATGGTTGTCTCATAGTGCGACATAGGATACATTTCGGAATGTAAGACTGTTCCCCTGAACAGTGGCTCAGTTAGTTGACTGAGCTCAGGTCAGATCCCAGGGTCCTGGGGTCGAGCCCCACATTGGGCTCCCTGCTCAGCTAGGAGTCTGCTTCTCCCTCTCCCTCTGCCCCTCCCCCCATGTGTGCATGCACACACACACACTCTCTCTCAGTGAAATCTTAAAAAAAAAAAAAAGACTGTTCTATCCATCACAGTTAGCATCCCTGGTCCCCACCAATATATGCTAGGAACACTCCTCAAATCAACAACCAAAACTTCCCCACAGATTTCTAATAAAACCCCGTAAGACTCCCTGGAGCTAGCCAAAAGCCCATTGCAAGTCCTAGCTCTGCCCACCTATGGGTGATGTCTACCTGGACCACTAAGGAGACACTCCCCAGGAAATGAGAATTTGTTTCACAAGAAAGATTAGTCATGCTGGGTGACTTCCCCAGTAGCTAGTGTGACCCAGAGTCCTGCCCCAGGGACAAAAAGAAGCACAAGGCAGGGGAAGAATTAACCAACCAGGCAGGTGGACCAAAGAAGAAGCAAAGGAGATTTCTGGGGTTCCCAGAGCTTCGAGATCCCAGGCTGCAGCAGGAGGCTCTGCTGGAGCCGTAACATGAATTCTCCACTTTTGTTGAAGCAAACTCGATCAGGTCCCTGTTGTTAGTTCTCAGAAGAGTCCAACCACCTGCATGAACTAAGCAGGCAGTTAAGATCAAAAATACGCAGGGGGCACCTGGGTGGCTGTCGAGTGAGCATCTAACTTCCACACAGGTCACGGTCTCAGGGTCCTGGGATCAGGCCAGCACAGGATTCCACATTCCTCTTCCTCTGCCCCTCCCTCTGCTTGTGTGCTCTCTCTGGAGCTCTCTCCCTCCGATTTAGGGGATATTTCTCAGATCTTACCTAAAGTCTTCATGCTGCCGTTATAGCTCATTTATTTTTATTTCTTTCTCACTGCCGATAAATAAATGAACCAGTGACCATTCTTCACCTGGTATTTCAGATTCTAGAAAGGTATATCCAGATCCTTCTGAAGGCTTTTCTGCCTCAGCATCTTTTCATCAATCTCGTTAGCCAAATGACATAAATAACATTATTGTCCCTCCTGACAGGCTTGGAAAACTCAGGTGTCAGAAAAATTTGGCCTTTAAGGGACCAAACTGTGTCTGAATAACAAGAGAATTTTTTTTCCAACGTCTTTCCGACCCCCAAAGTCCATGTTTTAATGTGTTTCAACTTTATTATGCTCAGGAATAATATCACCCTAATTCAGAAATGCGGCAATAAGGACCAACTGCCACAAAGGTGTGGTAAAAAGAAGCTATCTCTGTTTCTCTCCCACTTCCACTAATGGACTCCATTATGTCACCAAAAAGGCACTGCTGCAATCTAATGAACAAATAACTAGCACTTGAATGGAATCTGTGTCCCTTTTAATTCCAGCTAGTTTCCACAAGAAAGCCTCATTTAAATTTGAAAGGGGGGGGCGGATAATATTACTTAAAAATGAAACATTTTAGGAATGCTCCCAAAGTGTCTTATATAAGCCAGGCAGGTCTGTTAATCATAAAAACATTAATTGTTGATTCTAAGTAAGTAGAGGAAAGAGTCCGAGTATGACACAGGAAAAGGGGTAGCTCACAAGTGACAGACTTGTTTAGTGTAATTTCCGGAAGAATATCAAGAGAGCTACAGGTCACTTGAACGTGCCTTGTAAAATGGAGGGTCGCAACTAACTGATAGGTTATGAAATCAGTTCAGTGCAAGGGTCAGAAAACTTCTTCTTCTTCGAGGGCCAGGTAGTAAATATTACAGGCTTTGCAGGCCACATAATCTCTGACATAACTACTCAACTCTGCCATCGAAGCCTGAAAGCAGCCATAAACAATATATGATCAACATGGATTCTAATAAAACTTCATGAAATCAGCAGCAGGTCATAGTGCTGACTCCTGACCAGCATGTTTTAGGTCAATGAAAGAGAACAGGAAGCATCTGAGGGCATCAGAGGCAGAAGGGCAGATAATGTGTCTTGAAACTCTTCTTACTGTTACATACATGTATATATGAGTTAGAAGTTAATATGAATTTATTGTACATTGGGTCAAAGCCAGAGTGCTAGAAATAACAAATAGTTTGAGGAGGAAAAGCAAGTCTACTTTGGACTTAAACTGATAAGAATTTAAAAGACATCATATTAAAAAAAGGGGGGAGGATAGATACAATGAGCAAGTTCTTGAGCCTAAAGTATAGCCTTAAAACAATATTTTAAAATGTATTACATTTGTACAAAGAATATTAACTAGTTATGAGCAGTCCAAATGGTCTTCAAAAGGACACAAAATATTTCTTATGTTATTCAAACACCTGATAGGAGGTGTGTATCAGTTAGCAGTTGCTGTATAACAAACATATCCTAGAACTCTGTGGCTTAAAACAATAACCAGATTATTTCTACAACTCTACAGATTAGCTAGGCGGTTCTGGTGATCTAGGACAGGCTTAACTGATCTTTGCAAGACAGGCTCCGGAGACTTTGAGCTCTGGCCCGGCTGGTCGAGGATGGCATCGGCTGACACCACCTGGCTCCTCCCCATGTGTCCCTCGGAACTCTCCATTAGGCTAGCCTGGGCATGTTCTCACGGAGGTGGTAGGATCTGAGATAGCAAGGCCAGCTGTGTAAAAGGCACTCTGAAGCACACAGGCTCTTCTAAACTCTGTTTACAGGCTAACGTCCCACTAGCCAAAGCGTTGCGTGGCCAATCCTGGTGGTGGGGAGGGAAGGAAAGGGGACTACAAAGTTATAAGGCAAGAAGTGTACATACAGGGAGGCTATTAATTGGGACTATTAGTGCAATCAACCTACCACAGGCAATATTTACTGTCTGTCATCACCTTGGCAGAAGCAGAGAGATTCAACATTATTTTACATTTCCCCATCAGCGTTTCTCATTTTGATTTTTCATTATCACTTTGGAGGCAGAAAGGCAGAGTGAAAGGAACCCAGGCTTTGGATTCAGTGAGATCCACTTCCGTTTCCTGGCTCCAACACTTCTGGCTTCGCGACCCTGGGCAAGTTTCCTGTGCCCCGCAGTTTCCTCACTGCAGAAGGCCTACTGATACCGCACGAGCCTCGACCCATCAGTGTGCACAGCTCCGTGTCTGACCACAGCAGAACTCAAATCCTAAATACTGGGTTTTGCAGACAGTCCATTTTAATACAGTCAAAACAATGAAGAAAATAAGCAAATCCCCCCACGACACTAAAGTTCCCTCACAAAGAGGAGGAGTTCTACAGAAAGAGTTAAAAAAAAAAAAATCTTTTTTTTTAAAGATTTTATTTATTTATTTGACAGAGAGATCACAAATAGACAGAGAGACAGGCAGAGAGAAAGAGGGGGAAGCAGGCTCCCTGCCGAGCAGAGAGCCTGATGTGGAACTCGATCCCAGGACCCTGAGATCATGACCTAAACCAAAGGCAGAGACTTAACCTTCTGAGCCACCTAGGTGCCCTAAAAAAAACATTTCTTGACAAGAGTTTTGAGCACTGCCGAGGCAGAAAAATAGCCCCAGACATGTTCATGTCCTAATCCCTGGAACCTGTGAATGTTACCTTACAGGACACATAAGATTACCTTAAGGACCTTGAGATGAGGAGATTATCCTGGATTATCCAGGCGGGCCCAATCTGATCGCACAGATCCTTAATATCAGAGAACCTTTCCTAGCTGTGATCAGGAAGCCAGGCTGATGGCAGAGGCACAAGAACTCAGTTCGGCATTACAGGTTTGGATGGTGGAGGAAGGGGGCACAAGCCTATGAATGTGAGCTGCCTCTAGAAGCAGAACGAGGCAAGGAATTAGATTCTTCTCTAGACCTTCCTGAAGGAGCACACGCTTGATCTTAGCCAGAGAGGCCTGTGGTGCATCTCTGCCCTACAGAATTTTAAAACAGTAAGTTTGTATTGCTTTAAGCCACTAAATTTGCGGTTATTTATTACAGCAGTAACAGAAAGACTGTATAATCTTGTAATCTTTATATTAAAGGCTGACAATAATGAACAGAAGTCTCTCTTGAAGCCACTGGAGTGGGAGGAAGAAACTGGAACTTGGAGAACATTAAGTAGGCATGGCACCAAAAATAGAATGCTCTATCTGATTCTGGTTATAGGGGCAATTAGAGAAAAAACATTATGATGGAATAAGCAACTCCTTATCACAGAAAATACTTTATTGCAGTCTATAGGAAAGTGCAATAAAATCATTATCCATACCGTCCTCAAAGACGTCCTAGCTATAGATCTGACAAGCATGTGCTAGGGAAAAGCCATATTAACAGAATCTTTCCACACAAACTTTCTAGAGACTTCTTTTAACTGATGGCTGTTCCAGATCTGCAGCTCCAATGTGATCACTCCTACTTCCCTTTTGTAGATAATATGACAATAATGTAACACGCCCTAGCAGTTCATAGACATAGACAGACACACATACACACACACACCCTATTTCACACAGAGTCCCAATCTGCTGGGTCCATAAACCCAGGAATTATACTCACAGTACGGGAGAAAAAAAAAAAAGTCTAAGGAAAACACCTATACATATGAAACACAGATTAAAGAAAGCAGAGTTAGATAAGCAGGCTGAGCTCAGCCAGGAAGGCACACTAGAAGCATCCCACAGATGGAGGAGAAGCTAAGAGACACCTCATGTGACCCATGACCATAGGGACTCATGGAACAAGGAACTGACCGGGGTGAAGATGGCCAGCTAACTGCAGAGGCTGGCCTGCCATGAGGGGGCAGTTTACTCATGAGGCCTGGCTGCACCGTTGATCACATGACTGGTCACGTGCACAGGCTCCGTGCCAGGCAAAGGAGTGTCCAGTCCTACTTTCTAGAGCTTCGTACTCCTTTCTGAGAAGCCGGTGGGGGTCAGATGTATTGGTTTTTTTTTAACCGACCAAGGGGGAAAAAAAAAAAGAAAGAAAAACAACTTTTCCTTTTTGAAGCTTATTGGACAGGAAAAAATAAAAAAAAGCAAATAAGGACCGGTGAATCTATAGAGGAAAAATGATAGCATTCACCCAAGAGAACTGCATCTGTATGTCCTAAATAATGGACGATGAAAAATCATCCACATATGTCCACATATAAGGCTCTTCCCCTCCCAATCCCCATTCAGTGCTGCCACTAGCCCTGGTGGCTCTGAAAAAATTGGAAGAGACAGAGCAAGGGAAATGCCATGAAGTACGGAAGAAGTAGAAAGAAATGCACCGAAGGGACACGGGAACATCATACTTCGCATGAGGCAGAGACAGTGCTCTCCGAAACACCATGCGTAAGAGAAAGAGTCGGTCATTTAGAAAATTCATTGGCATGAACACTAGTAAATAAAAAAAATCAGAACTGAAAATAACAGATGGTTAAGAAAAAAAAAAAAAGGCAGCTGCAAGGAGACTGATATCAAACTCCCTGTTCTTTGAATGTAGTTGTTTCTCAGGGAAGCCGTAATGAAGGTATGTACACAGAATTTGGCCCAGCTTGCAGCCGGGTAAATCCTTAGTCGCTTTCCCCACGGCACTGTGCCACACAGAACCATGGAACTCCAGGAGCCTGGTCATTTTCTTCCCTATGAATCTCAATTCCCCAAAGGAAAAAACAGCTTCACTAGGCAAATTGGGTGATTTCTAGGCTGAGAAGTAGGTACTAAGGCTTTTTACTTCTAAATATAATAAAGAGTTGGTTCTTCTTAGGTAAGCATCTTAACTGCTTGCTGAAGGGAGTCTATCAGCAAGAGCAAAAACAAGGTTTTTGAGGTCTTCCTCAGTCTTTTTTTATTCAGTAAGGGAATTTTCTTTCTTTATTCCACACCTCCTTTGCCATATGTAGAGGATTATACAACGTCAGGACCAAACAGAACTTTGGAGCTAATTCAATCCCCTCTTACTTTTGAACATAAGAACTGAGACCCAAAGTGATCACGTGGGCTGAATTAACGTGTTCTTCATTTGCATAGTGCCTCCCAACTGAACTGAACTCTTCCCAGTGGGCCCTGACCAGGACTAGACTTTAAACTCCTTGAGCAGCTAGGGACTATTTGTTAACCCGAAATGTTCAGAATCAGGAACAGGCAGGAGCCCTGGTATGCCCCGTGTAATCCTGGTCATATGGAACTAGTAAAATGAAAGGAGACGGTGCCTGCTGTCACACCCAACGGGAAGATTCCACAAAGTTCGGTGATCCCAGTGGTCAGAGGAATATTTTCCAAGGCCTCAGCAGCCTTTCCAGGATTCCAGAGACACTGTGGGAATGTCCTCCCCAGCCCTTTATTGGAACTGTTAAGAAACAGCCCTGAGGCCACTGCCAGCTCACCTCTTGCCTACCCCATTCCCTTGTAGAGAGGCAATCAATGCTCAGTGGGGTCAGGAGCCCTAAGATAGACAGATACACACACACACACACACACACACACACACACACACACACACACACACAAAGAGAGGGAGAGAACTTAACAGCGAAATGTGAAATCCATCCTAGACTGTATTCTTAAGATGTCAAACTTTCAGAAATGAAGAAGGGAACACCTCACTTAAAGGCATCATTTAAGTCGCTCAGATTCTTCCATCTGGGGATGGTGAAAAGATGTAGACACACCATCTGCTCCCCACCAGATCTAAGGTGAAGTTGGATGTGAGCTCACAGGCACAGGAGATTCTTGGAGGCGGAGGGACGGATGCCAAATGACCAGCACATTTGCTTCCTGAATCATTTCTACAAAGGAGGCACACAACTGTTATCAGTTGTTATCAATTTGTCCTGTGGGGCCAAGGGTCAGAACTGAAACCCAGCTTTGTCACTGCTACCCACTGGCTGATGAGACTTCAAGTAAGACCGTCTCGTTCTCTGCACCACCAAGCCCTTGGCTCAAAAGAGAAGGAATCCAGAAGGATCTCTCTGAGCTGCTTTCTAACTCCTGATGTCTAAGGCTCCTCTTGGCACTGGTTGGGAAGAAAGTGCTGGCTGCTTCAGGATGAGGTTCCTAGCTTTAACTAAGCATAGTCCAGCTAATATGGACTCTGGACCTAGACCACCTGCACTCAAATCCTCACCCTGTCACTTGCTAGCTGTGTGTCACCACAGCCAGGTTTCACAACCTCACAGACATCTCAGTGTCCCAGTATATAAACTGGGAATGACAACAGTGTCCACCTTACTATTTTTGGGAGTAATAAAGGAAAGAGGAAAGAAGCATAAGCAATCAGGTCAATTACAGAAGGCAAATTTTTTCATCCCAGCTCTACTGCCCTGCCCACGTCCTGACATTTCTCCAAAAGGACACATAATATCTGTGATGATCACCAACACAAAACACTCCCATGAGTGGACTGAGATACAAAAGAGATCCAACATATTACAGTGGAAGACCGTTCTGTGTAGGATACTTATAAAAAGCATCTTACCAGTGTGACAGGGCTTAGAAGCCGTCTGTGCTCAGAACTACAACACTAAGGAGTGCAGCTAAGACAGGAGTGGGTGGACACACGTTCCCTCCAGGGCCAGCCACAAAAATCACAGAGGGATGCAAAAGTGACGCTGTTAATCTATTCTAAGGGTAAACTTGAAGGGCCAGCTTTTTTTTTTTTTTTTTAAGTAAATCAAATGCAAACACCAGTATTTAACTCTTACAGGTAATAAAGTCTTGGATACATCTCATCCCTAAGGGCATGGGCAACAGGGCAGAGAGATACTCCTTAGCCATCCTCCATAACCACCCCAGCTGGGGCCACGGTCCAGCAGGCCTCAACACAAGCATGGCAGCGGAGGAGGGGTCCACCACACCTGGCCAAGGCAGCTTATTCCCCCCTTGCCTGTCCAGATTTTTCAGGCCGGACAAAGGGTCTTGACAGGAAGGCTTCTGTTCTCTTTCCAGAAGGTTATGCGTTCAGATAAGAGAGCTCTGGGATTTTTAAGAAATAAAGCGATCTTTCCAACCCCTCTCACGCACACATACAGCTTTCCATATGTGACAAAGTCAGGAAAACATGGATTTAATCGTAGCAGTGAAAAAACAAACAAATAAATAAAACAGCCTGAGGAAGCAAACAGAGCTCAAGCCCCCCTGCTTCCACCTCGGAGAACACAGTTAAAGTACTAAGGCTCCTGGGACCCACCTTGGCAACCTTCCAAGAATTGGTAGTTCGCATTAACACACAGAAAGAGAAGGTCAGATAAATTAAAAGTTCAAAAGGTAATTTTGAAAAAGGACATCTTCATCCTCAGCCCCCAGCACAGGGCATGGCTGATGGCAGCTGAGGGACAAACCTACCCAGTGACCCCACCTGCGGCTGGCCGAGATGACACCCGGGGCTCCCATTTTTCATGTTGAAAGAAGATGCCATATAGTATACAAGACCAAGATTAGAAACTTCAAGAAGGGCTGGGGGAATCTCTATTCAACTTCCAACACGTTAAAAAGTACAGCCATCTTCTGGTTATTAAAAGTGACTCTATACTTCAAAGCACTTATGAACTTTAAAGGCAGTCTAGTAAAACTTGCACTGACAAGCAACAAATTTATTTGTGACCCAAACCTCTCAACTGTCACTCACACGGCATCCTCCCCCAAATATAAAATTATTTCTTCTCTCACTCTCTCTTTTGTAAAAGTACTTAGATTCTGAAACACATACAACTTCTATCAGCCAAAACTCTGTTAACTCTTCAGCTGACACAAGGACCCTTTCTCAAGCTTTGCCATACACAACAAACCCCCCGAGACAAAGCTCCTGACAGTATATGCTTTCCTGAGATTTCCCATAATAAGATCAACACAGAAGGCCCCTCACCCCATCACCAGCCCACCCTTCTAGAGCCAGGAGGCCAAGACACACAAGGAGATTTACCTCTCTTGGGAAGGAGGAGGGCAACCACCTGCCTGGATGACCACGGAGTGGGAAAGGACATGAACTTCCCAACTGAAGTCTTACAATGACTGCTCACGCAGTTTTCTGGACATCTCTGTAGCGTACCCTAGCCACTGTCTATCCCCTGCCGAAATCAATCTGAGGGTGACACTGCAGTGACTTAGATCCCAAGCCACAGGGAGCATCTGGAAAGGCGGTGTTAAGGACTGACTCCTACAAGGGATCCTGAGGAGCCAAACTTCTCCAGGGAGAACCCAAAGCTCCTCCCCCCACCCCACCCCTGCTAGAATCATAAGGGGACTCTGGCATTTCAGTGCTTTTGAAGGCCAGCTGGGCAGAAAGCTGCTTTAGTTATTTTTAAACTGAGAAAATTGAATGGGAAGGGAGAAAATCTGAATTCCTATGGGCTCCTGAGGTCCCTTCCAGCTCCAAGATGATATTGAAGAACACTGTGTATGCACATACTTTTTTATAAAAATGTATACCTACATGCATATGTGTGAATATATATGTGTACTGTATTCACACTTCAAACACAAAGCACTTGAAATGTGCACTGCTGGGATCAAAAAGCCCATGAGCTTCTTGGCAGCGGGGCTGGGATGCACAGATGCCATTGGCAGATCTGGGCAGGGCCCCCCGCCCTCCTGCCATCCCTGTCCCCCTAAACACCAATCCAACCAGCAGCTGTGTGTGTAGATGCAAACCGCGCAAGCCTCCACACCAGGACCGCAGGCTCCTTTCTCCTAGTAACTCCAGGCCTAAGTGTCCCAAACGCAGGCAAGTTGGAACAAAGGTGGAGACCAAAGGAAAAGCCTAAACCTTAAGTCCTGGCATCCGGCTCTGCAAGAGTTAGGTGTCAGGCAAAGGAGGTCCCTTCCCCTCTTATCCCAGCTCCTATAGGGGGCAAAACAGTCACCTTCTTCCCCCTCCTCTATCACTCCGTTTTTCAGAACCTCTCCACTTCACTCTGACTACACAGACAGCAAGCTGGAACTGGAGAAAATTAAAAAGGCCTTAAGAAAATTGAGCTTCGCTCCAATCTTAGCAGTGCCAAACTTAAGGGTGCTGATCTCAGCCTTGAACAGTAACAACAAAAAGAATTTGTAGGAAAGAAGGAAGTGGGGGGTGGTGGGAAAATCCATTTATCAAGACAGATCTGTGATGGGTTTGCCCATCACGAAAAACTGTTTTTCGATTTCCTGAACTAAGAACAAGGCAGTTCTGATCCTGCATCAAGGCTCAAGATATGGAAGATAGAGTTGCTAACATGGTGGTGGTTGCGGCG
>PITA01001848.1:80779-164957 GCA_004023965.1 Spilogale gracilis | reverse complement strand
ACAGCTCCGCAAGTGCCCAACCTTCCCTAACTGGGCCGCCAGAGACGACTGCTTTGGCAATCAGTATCAGGAGCACGGGGCCCTAGACCCGGAGCCCGGCACCTCAGAAAACCGTAAGCATCGCCCGCTTCCAGCACAACACCCCGCTGATGCTCCGAGCAAAGCTGGACAATGCAAGCGCCACCTCCTCCCTCTTCCGCGCGGTAGCTACGAAACCACGGCTTTGTGTGTGACAGCAAGAGTGTGCGCGAACGTCCTCGGCTCACACACCCCCTTCCACTCAGTCAGCTCCCCGCGCGGGGTCGGCGCGCTCGGCGAGTGCACAAGGAGTGAGTCCACCAGGCAAGCGGCCGGACCGCCAGGCCTCTGGCCTCCCGGCCTCGGACCTGGCCTTGGGGAGCAGGGGATGACATCCACACCCCGGTTCCCAGCCGCGGGGGCGGTCCGAGCGAGCAGCGCTGGGATGTGAGCAAAAGCGAGACAGGGGCACGAAAGGGCGACAGGCGAGCGCCGCGCCCCTCACCCGCGCGCTCGGTCGCCCCCAACTTAGCACGCGGTAGACCGGGAGGGGGGCCCAGAGGGGGCCGGCAGGGGGCCGGGGCGGCTCGCGACTCGGCAGGAAGTTCCCAGGGCCGCACTGAGCATGCTCTCGGGGAGTGTGTGTGCGCGGGTGTGGGCTCTTGGCTCCCCGCAGCCTCTCCCGCCGGGCAGCCTCGCGAAGCGCCCTTACGGGGCCGCGGGCCGGCAACCGGTCCTAAGGGGTGGGGGTCCTCCCGGGCTTTCCTGGTCCCCCGGCCCAGAGCGTCGCTCCGCCACATCCCTCCTCTTCTGGGCCCCGGGCCAGCCTCCCTTCTTCTTCCTCCTCACTGGCCGGTGGCTGAGCCTGCCCTGCGCGCCCGGGTCCCGGGGACCCCAGGCCGGCCCACACCCGCAGCGTGACCCCACCAGGCTCCTCCGCGGTCCGAGCGCCCATCTGCCATCCCCGGCAGCTCGCCTCCAGTCAAGCGCCACCAAAGCCTCCTCTGGACAGTCCCTTGAAAAGCCCACAAGCCTCTTCCCCAAGGGCCGTGGGGGCCTGCTGTCTCCCCCGAGGAAGGCTGCCCCAGGCTGGTGGGCGCCTTAAGGCGCGTCCTCCGCTGCACTCCCGGGTCCCGCAGAGCGGCCGCAGCCAGGGCACCCACGCAGGAGGCAGGCGGAAGCCCCCGGCCGCGCCGCCCTCGGTGCAGGCTCTCCTCGCCCGCGCCCCGCTCCCCGCGCCCTCCGCGGTCCCCTCTGCGTGCATCTCCCCGCGGGGATGGCGAGCCCAACGCGTTCGCCCCGACCCGGTGGCTCTCACCTCCTTGTTGAACAGCAGCAGTAGCAGCAGGGAGCTCCCGCCAGCCGCCGTCCCCGCGGGGCCCACGACACGGCGGGGCACCGGGTCGCGCCGCCCCGAGCCTGTGGCGCGGCTACCTGGGTTGGATCGCGCCGGGGGCCGCCGCGGCTGCCGCGGGAGCCGCAGGGCCGCCGCGGAGCGGGCCGCGGCAGGGACGGTCTGCAAACTCCCAGCCCCGGCGGGGCCGCGCGCGGCGCGTCCACACACAGCCCGGACGCAGTAGCTACGCTCCTTGGGGGCTCAGCCCAGCGGGCCGGGGGTCTGTGCGCGATTTCTCCTAGCACCCCCAGCCGAACGTCTCTAACTTCTGGGCTCGCAGCTCTTGAAGGTAAGGATTCTGGCCAGGGACGTTCGACAAACTCCCCGCCCTCCCTGGCCGAGCGCTCAGCCAATTCGGAACGCCCCAGCTTCTCAGGGGCCGTCTACAAACTCTCAACTCTGTCGGAGACAACTTGTAGCAACCTTTCAATTCCTCAGCCCAAAGGGAAAAAAGAGCAAGGGAGACAGGTTAATCACGGCCATAAACAATAATCCAGCAAGGTCGGGGATGGTGTACCAATGCTCATACGACAAAGCATCCTCCACAGCGGTGCAGTCGGAGGCTTCGAAGCACCAGGGGCCTTCTATCAGTGAAGCCCAGTGACAGAAGACTGGGGTCTCACCCATTTGCAGGTGCATACAACGTTAATAAGTGCCCTGAGTTTCAGTTTCCTTCTTCGTAGAATGTGTTATAGGTAGCCATATAAGTCTACCACTTGGTTTTTGTGACCTTGGACAAGTCACTTAACCATTTGAATTCAGCCTCTCTATCTATGAGCATAAAGCTGCCTTGGGAGCCTATTTTGAAGATGAGTGAAAGCATATGTAAAGTACTTAGGTATACTTGGCATATGGTAGGCGCTCAATAAATGAATTCCATTTCTTTCTTTTTCTTCTTCCCACCCTTGGATTCTATGAACACGCTGGATGAGATAGCTGAACATTGTACTACTGTAAATTCAAACTGAAATAAAAAACATTGCATGCCCTGAAGGGACCACACACATTGACAGACAGGGCATACTAAATCCAAGCAAGCCCTGGGAAAAACAGTTGTACATGTACATCAGAACATTATAGGTCATTGTTAAGTAGGATCTAAAATGGAGGGAGAAAGGCCTGATAGATCACCTAAGGGTCAAGATGACAAGATTCATAATCCCAGCACATTTCAGGCCCTGTAACCAATCACTACATCAGATGATGGTATAAGAATTATGCTCAACTTCCCCCTTACCTTCCCAGTGGGATTTTTCCATCCCTATTTCACTGTCCTCCCTGGGGTCTTTAGTCTTAAATTTAGATCACCCCACTCTGCTGCCCACACTCCTCAACAAGGCATTTAAAAAACTGAGGGTCATGGAATTTTTAGACCCTAGAAATGACTTAGCCCAACTTTCTAATTTTGTAAGTGAGTACTCAGGACCACCTAAGTAGGGAGGTCCCTGACTCCAGGATCTTGGTAGACACCTCATGCCTCTCTTACATTGAGCTACCTCTGGCTCAAGGCACAACTGACCAGTCTTGCCTCTAACTTTAAGCTCGAGGAAATGGCTCTAACATTTTTTGATCAGATGAGCCCCAAATTTTCAGCCACTTGGAACCTCAGCTGTCAAAAACTATCCAGGTGCTATTCAAGAGCCCCAAGGAAATCTGCATGAGCAGGACCATTCCTTTTAATAAGACCTTTTGGTGAAATCCCAGGAATTTTGGGAGGCATGTATTTTCCTCAGTCCCTTGTTAGAAAAAAAGGTCTCACAGCTTTTAGGGTATGGGAAGGGAAACAGAAGAATAGTGACATCTGGTGGCCAAGACTTTCTGTGCTTTGAATAGGGATGATACAGATTTTAAGCCTACTAGATTTACTTTAAAGTCAAGTTTCAGCGGGTGATTAATAATTGTACCACCTGGTTATTTAGAGATTTACGAAAGACATCAGTCATTTAAACATCGCGGACCCTCTGCTATAGGGGATATTACATATGGTTATTATTTCAGGATCTTGTTAAAAAATGTTTGTGTAGGGGCGCCTGGGTGGTTCAGTGGTTAAGCCTCTGCCTTCAGCTCAGGTCATGATCCCCGAGTCCTGGGATGGAGCCCCACATCAGGCTGCCTGCGTGGCGGGAAGCCTGCTTCTCCCTCTCTCCCTCCCATTGCTTGTGTTCCCTCTCTGGCTGTGTTTCTTTCTGTCAAATAAAAAAAAAATGTTTGTGTATATATAGAGAGTGTAAGGGTATAATATTCATATGTACACACATTATATATATTTATATTATACATCTTCTATTTAAACTTTTATAAAAATATACTTACAATGCCTTTGAAAGAAATTAATACCATATTGTTTTTCTTACAAAGTTAAGATTATAATTTACATTAATAATTACTAAAGGATGTTGCTTTTAGGCATAAAAATGCTTACTATGTTGGAGTTGTATATTTCATCATGTCTTCTCAAGAGCGAATTCATTAAAAACTTAGAGAGGAAGAAAATAACACAGTGGGATTTTAATAGTGAAAGCCCTGGCTGCTGATGGTCAAGGTCATGCTTACCTGATGAATAATGATTGATTCTTAGCATTTCCATCACTTGTGAACAAGGGATGTAAGGTAAATGGAAGATATTTTGGATTACTTCACAACAATGCAACAGCATCTGTGGTATTGCTAAGTCTGCTCTGCTTCTTTCCATATATTTGTCCCATCTAACATACTTTAGATAATTGCCCAATTATAAGTATAGAAAACATAACTCCGTCCACACGAGCAAGTCCACTGTTTCTCAGCGTCTCTTACTAAGCTCTATGTGAACTTAAGTGGTCCTCATAACAACTCATGGAGAAGATTTATTATACCCATTTTATAGAAGAAGCAGCTAAGACTTGGAAAAGTTGTGTAATATGCCCACCCACAGCCACTATAGATTAGGGCCAGAGTCAGGATTGAATCCTGTTTTCCCCACTCCAGAGCCCACATATCTTTCCAGTATACTATGTTGCCCATCCCAGGAAACCAGGAAGAAATAAAGATCAGGGAAGAAATCACTCTGAAGAGTACCAAAACTACTAAAAAGAGTACTAAAATCTAAAAGAGATATTTAAGATACTAGAAACACACACCACATTTCTTAACCTATTCAAGTTGTATGAAAATTATAAACAGCAAAGTAACAATTGTGTAAACCTTACAAAGCTGGGACCATATGAATCAGTCTTGGAGCAGGTCTCTGTGAAATAAAAAATTAGGGGTTTTGGGTTTGTTTGGTTTTTTTTCCCCTGCTCAGGTCCTGAACTATCTTTAACAGCTGGGGAATTATACACTGTGTAATCCGAGTGGAAGGTAAAGCCTCCAGTGGTCAAGGTGGTTGATCAAGTTTTTAGGATGGTACCGCTAGCAGTGGTACCAGTGACTGATGCTGAGACATTGACACTAGAAGTTGACAAGTCTGGGGCGCCCGGGGGCTCAGTCATTTGGGGTTGAGCATCTGCCTTCAGCTCAGGTCATGATCTCTGGGTCCTAGGATGAGCCCTCAAGAAAAGCTCCCTACTTAGCAGAGAGTCAGCTTCTCCCTCTGCCTCTACCCCTTCCCTCCGCCCCATGTGCACCCAACTCATGCAGGCAAGCATGCGCTCTCTCTCAAGTAAATAAAAAACTAAAATCTTTAGAGGCTGACATGTCTGGTATATAGTGATAAAGGTAACAGTGTCTTCACCTAACCAGTTTTATGACATGATTTAAAGATTCATTTCTAAATGCAGATGTCCCCGAGCCTGACTCTAAGCTTTCCTTTAGATAAATTCCTTTTCTCCTTAAATCAAGTAGAGTAACTTTCTGTTGCTTGTAGTTAAGTAGCCTGATTGACACAGACATTAGAACCAACAGACACCAACCCTCAGGAAAACAGAAGGATGGGTTATATAGCTTGAGTAAGACTGAGGGTTGAAAATCCAACTGGTTTAAAGGGAAAATCCTTTAAAGAGCTTATAGCATAGAGTAGCAAGGCGGTTTAATTCAGGTATCATTGTGCTCACCTAGAGTGAAGTACCCATTGCAATCAATTTTGGGGAAACCAAGTAGCAGCTGAGGAATATAAGGAATATAAGTAAAGTGGTTGTTTCTATTGTTTTATGGAGTTGGACAGCTTAAAGAAAGAGAACTATGAGCTCTAACTCCGAATTACGAGCTCAAATTCCTAAATTCTCAGCTCAAAAGAAATACATACCAGAGATTTTTCTTTTAAGACAGTCAAAAAAAGAAAAAAATAATAATAACAACAAAATTTCTTTTTTTCTAACAGCTAGAGGTCAAGACAGGTGAAAACTAAAAAAAAAAAAAATTGATCTTGTGGGTCACTGAATTATAAAATCATTTGAATGCACAGCCTAAGCACTCTTATTTGAAAGCAAAGACATTGATTAGAACAGAGTAGGACCCTGAGAAACAGATGAGGGGCCGGAGAAAATCCAGATGACTGAAAGTACCCCATGGCCCTCAAGCTCTAAATGAAGGCCATGATGAGGTTCTTAGCACAATCTCAAGAGACCAACTGAAAAGATAAACCCCAAAAAAGACTGAACTGTCACACAGAGTTTTGACATTCGGCTGTCTTGGAAAAGAAAAAATCTGGGGAATACATGAGGCAAGAGATTCTGAGATTTCTAGAGTAAAGGAAGAAGAACACAGCTTTTGACTGGGCTAAATTAAATGATAGGGAAGCAGTGCTCAAAATTCCAGACTCAGTGTGTTCACATGAGCAGTTGGGGGTAGTCTTAATCATCTGCTCGGTTGGTACTAAAATCCAGACTCAGGGGGCCCAGCATAAATAATAATGTTAGCAGGCACTCATGTAGCTCTTACCAGGGACCAGTCACTGTTTCAAATATTATCATATATCAAGTTATTTAATCCTAAGAATAAGCCTGAGATATGTATTATCTTCCCCATTTATAAAAGCAGAAACTGAGGCTTTTGGAGGTGCAACAATTTCCTACACGTACCTTCTAAGTGGTAAAGCTGAGATTCAAATCAGTTAGCCTGGTTCTAGAGTCTGGGCTTTTCATATCTATGCTGAAGTTCTTACAAAGGGGAAATGCCAGAAATACCTTGATATTATGTAGAGAAAACAATCCGAGAACGTAGGGAATGATATAAAAGATTTATCAGGTGTGACCTACTTGTCCATTCTAATACTAAATTCTCCAAGACAGCCCAGAGGACACATACTTGCCTCAGCACTGAGAAGCCCACTGGTGAGGGAAATGCCAGGATTTCTGAAGAGCACTACTGTGGCTTTTCTCTGG
Source organism: Spilogale gracilis (assembly GCA_004023965.1). Taxonomy (NCBI): domain Eukaryota; kingdom Metazoa; phylum Chordata; class Mammalia; order Carnivora; family Mephitidae; genus Spilogale; species Spilogale gracilis. Next base: position 158,243 of record PITA01001848.1, on the reverse strand, counting down.
AGGCCAGTCCTTATGACACAGAGTTGCAGCCACCACTCAGTTCCCAAGTCTGCTGACCACCAATCAGGAACCCGCTGAATGAAAGAGAAACTAGACATTTGTAGCAAAACCCAATGGACAGCCATCCAAAAGTCATTCCCCATCCCATTTTCTTTGCTACATACCCCGTCAGAATCTTGTGTTCTCCTGTCTACAATGCTTGGTGTTCCAGCAACCAGTGACCCAGTTCTGGCCAATGAGATCTAAGGAAAAGTGTACTGAGGGTTGCTGGAAAAGGTGATTTGTTTCCTTGTAATAGAGATGTAGGAGGGGATGGGTCCTCATCTTGGCCCCTCTTGTACTTTTTGGCTTTCAATGAGGTCATAATGCCTGGGGCTGCCACAGCTATCATTCAAACATAGGTATAAACCTACGTGTAAAAGCCACTCATAAAGATGAGTACATAAAGATGATGAGTACATAAAAATGATGATGTACATAAAGATGAAAAGAGCCTGGGTCTTTGAAGGATCATGCCCACAACCATGTGCCTCCAGGCTTCTTGTTATATGAGGGAAACAAATCCCTACTTGTTAAGATACAAACTAATGTATTCCTCAATGATAAAGGAACTCCTCAGGAAGGATCCAAAATAACATTACAGATATGAACTATGTATCTTCCTTCCAACACCCAGAAGAAATCCAAAAATTGCATATGTTGGTATTCTGTCTTTCCTGAAAACTTTAAAAGGGATCCATTTCTATCATTTACAGCAAAACATTAAGAAAAATATTCCTTTTCTCATTCTATCTGCTTTGATCACAACATAGAGTGCTGTGCGGTGGCTTGCTCCACAGGCCTCCAACTTCTTTTCTCTCCCTTTTCTTCTTGCTCCTTTCCCACTGCTTCTACCTTTCTGATGTAGACTTCCTGGCTTCTTGCCAGCTACAGTGAAGAGGGAAGATGAGGCACTTGTAACCGCAAAATTCCCTTCGGTGACTCCCAATAATTCTGCATGAATAATTTTGCTCTATCACATATCATTTTTTTACTTTAAAATTTTAATTGTATCTACAGTTGCTTATACAGTTCTGTATTTCAGATTCCTATCACTGGTTGACTTTCATTTTTAAAGGAAAGGTGGCTTCTCTTGGAAAATGAGTTGGTTTCAATATAAGGTCAAGTCCCATTTGAGAATGTCAAATGTTCACAAAGTGAATATCTTAAAAATAATAGTATATATAATTCTAATGCTAAAGATGGCATTGTATGTAAAAGCAGAGAAGCTAGGCTTATCCCTACATAAGATTGTATTAATAGTCTTATATTGGTCCTATATATTCCAATTACTGCTGCAACAAATTACCATAAGCATAGTGGCTTAAAATAATGCAAATGTATTATATTACAGTTCAGGGGATCAGAAGTCCAAAATGAGTATTAAGAGACTAAAATAAAGTTGTCAACAGAATTGGTTCCTTCTGGGTGGTTAAAGGGAGGATCTATCCCTAGCTTCTTCTAGCTTCTAGAGGCTCTGGCAATGCTTGGGCCCTCATTGCATCATTGCAATCTTTGCTTCTGTTATCCTATCATCTTCTCCTGGCTTTGACCTTCTTGCCTCTTCCTTATACAGATCCTTGTGATTATATTTAGGGCCCACCTAGAAAATACAGGATAATCTCTTCATCTAAAGATCCTAACAATGATAGGTGCAAACTTTCTTTTGCCATATAGAGGGTCATCCATAGGTTCCAGAAATTAGGAGGTGAGCATCTTTGCAGGATCCTTATTCAGCTTACAACAGTCTACCTTCTGACCCCCAAAGCTTCACATTCATCCCACATTAAAATACATTCACCCCATTCCAATGTCCCCCAAATTCTCAACCTATCACAACATCAAATCAAAATTCAAAAGTTCTCTGAGTTCAGAAGTCCCAAATCACTTCATCTAAATTAAGAATGAATGAGGCTCTGGTTATGATCTATCTTATGGTAAAGTTCCCCTCCATCTATAGATTGGTGAAGCCAGTGAACAATTTATTGGTTTTCCCCAAATACAACATAAGACAGGCCCAGCACAACAGTTATAGACATTCCCATTCAAAAAGGAATAAAATAGAGGAAAGGAAGAAATCACCTCTGCCAAGCAATTTTGAAATCTGGCTGTGAAAACTATTTCAAGGTCTGTGATTAAACTTCTGTGGCTTTTGGCTCAAATCCCTGAAGCTAAGAGTTTATCTTGAGTCATTCGTTCTTTTTCATAAAGAGTAGAAAATGTTTTTACCAAAGTAGATTTCTTGCCTTTAGAATTTGGGGAGTTCGGCAGTCCTTTTTTACTTTGTCCCCCCGTGTCCCTTTTGGTGCAAGGTGGCAACATTTCTTATATCACATCATCAAGAAGCTTGTGGGTCTCCCATGTATGTTACAGAGATTCCCTCCATTAGATGAAAGACTCCTCTATGGATTCTTCCTGGAGAGGCCTATGATATGGCTGAGAAAATCCATGAGTCACATGCTTAATAACTTCTAGGAACCCTCTGTATGACAGAATACTATGACATTTTATTTCTTCCGAGGCACTAGCAAAATATTATCCAGCCATACACTCAGCCACCTTTTTAGCCTTTCTTTCCTGATGGTAAATCTCCTGATTTTGGTCTTTTATGCAATCTGGATAGGCTGAGAATTTCCAAAACTATTAATTCCCAGTTCCATTTTGTTTAACATTTCTTTTCTCAATGTATATCTTTCTTCTTGTATTTTACTACAAACAATAAGATTCAGCCAGATTGCATCTTCAATGTTTTACTCTGAGATCTTCTAACAAATTATTTCCACATAAATATAGGACACAATTTAGCTAACCTTTCTGCCACACCTGACAAAAATCCCCTTTCTTCCCATTTACCACAATATATTCTTCATTTCTTCCTGAGCCCTCACTATCAGAGTCTTTAATAGCCATATTTCTATTAAAAGTCTGTTCAAGGGTTTTTCAAACTTTCAAACTTCAAATCATGCTCCCAATGCCAAAGCCACATCCACGGTTTTGGGTATTTGTTATAGCACACCTCACATTCAGATACCAAAATCCCTACTGGTTTTCATTTGCCACTATAAAAAAATGACCACAAACTTAGTGGCTTAAAATAACATAAATTTATGCTCTTTCAGTTTGGAGGTCAGAAGTCTAAAATTAAGGTGTTGGCAGGGCAGCATTCCTTCTGGAGGCTTTGGAGGACATTCTCTTTCCTTGCCTTTCTCAGCAGCTGGAGACTGTCATCAGTCCTTGGCTCATGGTCCCGCATCACAACACCTTTTCTCCTTCTACTTCCCATATCCTTCTTCTAATTCTGATCTTCTGCCTTTTTCTTAGAAGGACCCATTGGTTACATTGGACTTACCCAAAAATCCAAGGTCATTTCTCCATCATAAAATCCTGCTTCAATCACATCCAAAAAAATCCCTTTTGCCATGTGAAGTAATATTCACAGTAATATTCTAGAGATCAGAATGTGACATCTTTGGCATGTATTATTCAGCTAACCACTGGCCCTCATTCTTCACCTCTCCTTGGAACCAAGCCCCTTAACATGTTATTTTGTAACACCCTCTTTCTGTGGATGGAGTGTCCTCCTCACCCTTGAACTCGGCGGTTGGCCCTGTGACTTGATTGGTCAATAGACAAGAGGCAAAGTGATGCCTTGAAAGTGTTCCAAATTTCCTCCTGTCTTTTGAGCCATTGCTATTACCATAAGGAGGAGTGTTTCTATGAGCCTAGTCCAGTGACCCCACAAGATGGATGAGGAACATGTGGAGAAAAGCCACCCCCTCACACACTCCTAGCTTAGAAGAGTGAGCCCAGGTAAGAGCAGATAGTCTCCACAGCTAACCCTCAGATGTGAGAAACGAATACTTATTCTTGTATGCCACTAAGTTTTAGTGTGGTTTATTAAGCAGCAATGTAATTCTTTTATTAGCACAATAATTTAAGGCCTAAGGAAAAACTACCAATGGCCACAATCGTTCAGAATACCTAGAGTCATGTGAATTTTAATAACACACTCTTCGCTTTATACTGTATCAAAGTAATTTTTTTAGGGCTTTGTTAAAACTGCTTCCAAAGAAAATGTCTGAGCTGGAGCAAAGTGGGACCAGAGAAAAATTGGAGAAAACAGTGATTTTCAATAGAGGGATCATCTTTTTTGGAACACCCTCAACAGAAGTTTAAATAATGAGGGAACCCTTCAACCTTCCTGCAAAAGGCTTCCAAAGACCAGAAAATTCTGTAAATAACACCTTCAGGTATTGCACATTGATGCTTTTCTTTGTTTTACCAATTTTGCAAATTTGAAAGATTTTCAAAACAGTTTTCTGCAACACTCGTTCCGCTGTCCCTGCTGTCCCTGTTGATGTTGTCGCTGTTGCAGGCCTGTGGCAGGTGTGTGCCAACAGCTGATTGTGTGCATCTCTTCCCAGCTCCATGTTCAGTGGCTCAGTGACAACAGGTTGATAGCTAGTAATGAGCCATGGTGGGAGTTTTTATATCACGGAAATCTAGCTTCGGTTATGGATGTGTGCATTGGGTCATAATAGAAAGTGTATTTCTTACACCGGGTCATGGTCAAACGCTGCAAAATCATGGCTCTGAGTGATTGAGTAAACTTCAGCTCCCTGTACGACTAACAATCTATTTGTGTAAAACATTTCTGCCCCTGGAAGCAAGGCTTGACATGGCAGTAAAGCAAATGGTGATGCTACCCAAATTAATTTGGAAATAGGCATTTTTCTACGGACATTTCTGCTGTGGGCGTTCAGTTTCTGTTTCTCTTTGTCCTCCATGCAGCTGCCGGAGCTGGGGGGAGGGTGTGTGTGTGTGTCTATTTCACCCTAATGTTTCCAGCTACGATTTGCAATTTCTGTCAGTAATAGGGATCCAATGGAATGGGTATTTCACTTGCATGACTTCAAAATATAGTGGTGGTCCCTGCTGACCTTCTCTCCATCTAGGCTCCATGCCCCAGCAGTGCCAATCTGGAGTGACATGGGAGACTGAACTGGCTTTGAACCATGCTAGAGGCCCTCCTCTACAGCCAGCAGGCACTTGCACAGTAATGTGAGGAACTTCACACTCTGGAATAATTCACCAGCTCCCTTGGGTCTGACAACTAGAAGCAAATCAAGCTGGCATTGCTAATGAAGTTTGGAACAATCTCTGTGTCAGACAAGAATCCTAATATCTCCTTTTGTGGGTCCATCCTTACGAGAAGTCTGAGAAGCTGCTTTTCTTTGTATTTCCATATTTCGATGAAACTCACTACACATTTTGATGAACATACTGAATGTCTTGCTTTCGCTCTATGTCTTTCTGTGCATTCCAAACCTCAGACATATTTAGGCCCTGGGGGCTTCTTCCTGCCCTCCCCACTTTCCCTGTAGCAGAAGTTTAAACAGGGGCACTGATGGAAAGGGAACCTTATTGGAGTCATAGAGTACAAACCCTTAGTCAAGCTTTTTTCCACACCAAAAAAGGTGTTGCAGCAGGACATAACCCATACCCCAGCCTCCAAAACATCACTATTGGATTTGATCAACTGACTCCAATCACTGTTGCCTACGAAGCTATGCAGATGTGGCATCAAGTGGAGCCCTTAGCCACCCCTCTAGCCCTCAATCCATCTGGATCGGGGCCAGTGAGTCTCTGGTAGATGGGAACATCAGCATTGGGACAATTATCCAAAAAGCAAGACTTAGCCAAGGAAAGTAGAAAATAGTGACAGCAGCCATCAAAATTCTAGTAGTCGGCATAGCTAATTCCACTTTGCGGACACAATTCCGGATGTTTTATTTGTATTAAATCACAGAATTCCTTGGAAGCAGATTCTGTGAGTATCATTTTACAATGGAAGAAAACTGAGGTTAAGTAACTTGCTCAAGATCACAGAGCAGTAAGAGGCAGACTCCGATCCAAAGCTGGAGAGTTGGGCCCCAAGGCTCAGGCTGTCGGCCAGACAGCAACACACTCCTAATTCCAGAGCCTAGGTTCTCCCAAAGGGCCCTCCCTACCCTGTCCTCGGCTGTCTCTTCAGCCTCACCTTTCCCACCTAACTCTCGGGGCCCTAAAGCCGTAACCATGTTTGTTTGTGGAGGCTTTTGCACAAAGGCCTATTGTGTGAGCAGGAGTGCCACGGACCTGATCTCAAGATCTGTTTCAGAAGAGAAATCGCATCTCGTCTTTTAAACAACCCTGTAAAAAAAAAAACCCAAAACCTGAGGATGCATTGTACGATGGATTGCAATGATCATTGTGGTGCGATGCCAAAGTCAAAGCCCCTAAAGTGACAATCCTAGTCCTCGCTTACACGGGTGTGCTTGATAAGCCCTCACAGCCTTCACCTTTACCTGAGCCCGAGGGGTGCCCATGTGGCCTCTGTCAGTTAAGCGTCTGACTTTGTCTTGGGTCATGATCCCGGGGTCCTGGGATGGAGCCCCAAGTCTGGCTCCCTGCGAAGCAGGGAATCTGCTTCTCCCTCTGCCACTCCTCCGGCTCATGCTCTCTCACTCTCTCAAATAAATATATAAAATCTTAAAAAACAAACAGAAAACAAAAACAAAACAAAACCTTTACCTGAGCTCTCTTTGCCAGAAAAACAGCAAGGGTTAAGAAATCTTCCTAACCTTTTGTCTTCTGAAATGCCTGACCCTTTTATGTTTCAAAAAGCAGTTAAAGGCAAAGAAGCCCTCCCTTTCCAATATGATTTAGATCATCATACCCACCTCCACTGCCCCTGATAATTTCTTTATTTACCTGGTTCTATAAAACCCTAGATCTTCTTCCTTTCTTTTGGGATTACTTATTAATAAAATTTCTCCTTAATGCGACAGCCTGAAGAAACTCACCTCCTCCATCATCTGATGCATTCTGTCTTTGACAGTTTGGTGCTTGACCCCTAGGATTATGCTTCTTCAGATTCTCATTTACTTCACTCAAGTCACAAGCCCCCTATGTTGATACCCTGTGCTCCATTCCTGACTGGTGACTGGGGGACCCACTGGTACATCTGACTCCTGGTCCTATGTTCCAGACGCCTGTCCATTGATAGTACCTCAAGAAGTTGATTTTGATTCTTTTGGAGCACAGGTTTCCCCTACCATTAGAAAGTAAGAATGTTCCCATGAAAAGTTTTGCAAGAAGAAATGGCATAAAGCTAAGAACAGGGCCACTTTCTAAAAGTCTGAGTTATGTCACTTCGCTTTTATGAAAGACTTAGCATTTGTTCCTGTTTTTACTAGCTGGAAGAAGTTGGAAGAGGATTATCACTTTTGTGGGGAAAGTTGGTACTGTACTAATGTAGGCCTTTCATAAAAGTGATGTGGCATGACACCAACTTTCAGGGAGTGCAGGATACCTGTACTTGCTGATTTCTAACGCCAGCTTCTCATGGTTTTATGATCTGACCTTTTGTGGTTCTTGCAAATGCATTGATGATTTATAGAGATCTTGTCTCTGTTGGGTGAGAGTTGACAAATAATCCATCTTGTTACTCTTTTCTGATTGTCCATTTGTCCATTTTTAGCTCAAATCAATTAAGAATTTATACCTAATGAAAAGAGAACAGCTCTTTGATATGAAGCAGTGAGTTCTATATTTCTGTACTTATGTGAAATTTTAAAACTAAATCTATAAACTGTCTATCTGTATCCATATGTATATGTGTCTGTGATTTTATAATGTATTCCTGTATTCAGATGGTATCACCAAATTAGATTATAAAATCTCTTACAAGAGCACTATTCTGATTGGCTTAGAGATAAATAACACTTTCATGAATAGAATATTCCTAAGGTTTCCATAGGATGCAGAGAGGCCGTATCTTTGGGTCTGTCAATAAATTTGTTTATCTTTTGTCACTTTGAGAAATTGTACCAAAGAAGATGAGTTTTGTTAAAGAGAGAGAAAGATAAGAGAGATAGCAGTTCTGTCTTAAAATAAAATAGTTCTTCAAGAATGGGAAATAGGAGAGTTTAGGATAAACCTGAATGGGTATAAAAGTTATAGCGAGTTTGCAGAAAGTCAATTTTACTTGCCATGATCAAAGCTGGCTAAGGTTTATGATTTATCTGCAAGATTAAAAAAAAAATTAGCACTGGGGCATGTGGGTGGCTCAGTCGGTTAAGCATCTGTTTTTGGCTTCGGTCATGATCTTGGGGTGGGATCAAGTCCTGCATCAGGCTCCCTGCTCAGTGGGAAGTCTCTTCTCCCTCTAACTCTCCCCCTGCTCTCGGTCTCTCTCCCACTTTCTCTCTCTCAAATAAATAAATAACATATATATTTTTTAAAATAGCTTTAGCATCAATTATACTGATGAAAACTAGAATTCATTTTTTTTCTCAATTAAGATGACAAAATTTTCTGAGGTTATTGGTCTGCTCCTGATAAGAGTTTGCAAAAGTTTACTCAGACCTTTTGTGTTATCTGTCCAAAGAACAAGGATTCTCTGTATTATGAGAATAATTTCCTGTGATTTATGTTGACTTTGTTATGTTTGTGATTAAATAAGAGAACAAAGCCTTTCACTTTTGAAAGAGCTAAGTTTAGTTTTTTTATCATCATGGTATCTCCTATGTTTACTTTTTGATTCTATTACTGTCATTTTGATTACACTGGTAGCTGCATATTATTCTCAGTAACTCAGGGTTCTATCTTAACCAGTGTTCAAATTCTCCTGACAGTTTTTGGTATTTTGCCTTCCCTAAATTGAATCCTAAATGGTCTCTTTTACTCATAAGTCCATCTTTAAGGTTTCCCAGAGGGTCCCCAGAAAATCACAAGTGATTTGTTCTTTTCCCTCATAAAAAGAGAGGTACAGGGAATCATTAAGTTTTTTGATATGTCACCATTGATGAGTGGCATGGAAAACATTGTCGGATCAGAAAGATACCTAATCTTCCCTAGGTTAAATCCATTTTATGGGTAAAATGTTACTAATATAAATATTTAGAAATGATATGCTATATGGAAAGCTCCTAGAGAGTTGTCAGTGCCCTCACTGTCTGTGATATGCTTCTATTACTGAAAGTCCGTATGTTACTTTGCATAATATTAGACAAAAACAGTGTGGTGTTATTAGTCATAATTTATTTTTTAAATGTTAATTTGGTAACAACTTTATTTCTTTAATTTGAATATAGCATCCAGGCCAGTGGTTTTCTTTTCTTTTTCTTTTCTTTTTTTTAAAGGTTTTATTTATTTGACAGAGAGTAACACAGCCCCAGAGAGAGGACACAAGCAGTGGGAAGGAGAGAGGGAGAAGCAGGCTTCCCGCCGAGCAGGCAGCCAGATGCGGGGCTCAATCCCAGGACTCCAGGATCATGACCTGAGCTGAAGGCAGAGGCTTAACCACTGAGCCACCCAGACACCCCTGGGCCAGTGGTTTTCGAGTGAAGATTTACATTGCTAACCTGTGGCATTCTACTGATATACAGAGACTTAGGACCTACTTCAGACTTACTGAATCTCTTTATTGATACCATCAATATATTCTTGGTATATTCTAATTATATACTTAGTGCCCATTGAATATTATGTTTCAGGATTATTCCATGTTATATCTGAAGATATTTTTCTCTCTAACGGTTATGTTCATTCATTTTTAAAAGTTAGATGCAATGTCTATTGTTCTTTGAAAATAGGATAAATCATTATGTTTATAGATACTTCTTCTAAACTTGTCTTGGATTGAGTTTGTTTTGCATTGCCCAGTAATATCCTAATTTGCTTTTTAGCTACATTATTCTTGTAATCAACTTTCACCAGATCTTTCACTTCCAAGTGGTGTTTTTAAGTAAGCTCTATGTTCAGTGTTGGGCTCAAACTCAGGACCCTGAGATGAAGAGTTGCATGCTTTACCAACTGAGCCAGCCACGTGCCCCCAGATCTTTCACTTTTGACTGTGATCAGTAATAAAGTAACTACAATCATTTTGAATCTTTTGTCACCTACAGATAAGTCTTGCTTTACTCTGATTCTTCTGTAAATGGTCTCACCTGTACCACTCAGGTCTATGCCTGAGTAGTTTTCTTCAACAGGAGACTGTCTCAGAACCCTATGGAAAGGGACTTTGCCAGGTACTTTTGGGCACAGACTTCTGAAAGCCTCACGTAAACAACTGTAGAGATAAATGGACTGAGTCAGAATTTCCAGGACATTAGTCAAAAAGCAGATGGGTTTATGAGATCGCTAATCCAAGTTGCAGTAGAAAAAGAACTAATTATATACGACTAAATGATGATGGATGAATGTGGCTTGTGTTAGGAATATTTTTCATATTTTAATATCCTATTTTCTGGATATAAAGAACCCCCTAAGTTGTCTTTTCTCTTAAACTGACTATAACTCATAACGGTTTAATAGATTATGCTTTTATAAACAGAAATAACATGCTTATCTTTTCTCCCTGCCTGATCTCTCCAGAAATCCAGAACTATCACATGTTCTCTTTTCATGGCAATATACTGATTTGAATAGGTTCAATAATTATCAGTCTTCCATGTGAGCAAGACAATTGGAAACATGAGTTATGCAACCATGGCCTTACTTGGAATGACATATTTGAGACTGATGCTCATTTAGTCAGATATGACCAAGCACTTTAAAGAAAGAAAGGTTGACTTTATGGAGCCAAAGTTTACAAAGCCCCCTTGCAAAAACTGTCCTTGGAGTTCTCTTACACTAGAGTTTTCAGTGGGACAGGTGAGTAAGAAAAGTCACAGATATGGGACGCTCAGGAAAAGTAGGATATATATTTTTGGAACCCTAAGAAGAGTGGATTTAACTGAAATATCTATGTACTGCAGGTGAGATCTGTGGTAAGTTCTTGGCTTGACTCTTTAGCTTTCACAGATTTTAAAAGTACAATCTGAGATTCTTTTTAAAAGCTTCCAGACTTGTGGAACATAAGGTATAGCATGGAGGACATTAGGAGAAGGAAGGGAAAAATAAAGGGGGAGAAACCAGAGAAGGAGACAAGGCATGAGAGACTATGGATTTGGAGAAACAAATTGAGGGTTTTGGGGGGGGGGTGAGGGGTGAGGGGATGGGTGAGCCTGGTGGTGGGTATTAAGGAGGGCATGTATTGCATGGAGCACTGGGTGTTATACGTAAACAATGAATTGTGGAACACTACATCAAAAACCAATGATGGATTGTATGGCGACTCATGTAACATTAAAAAAAAAAAGAAAGCTTCCAGAAAAGAAAACATAAGAAGACCTACACAATGGGAAATTACCATTTTTGCTGCATCTACGTAAATCATCTGGCCAAATCTGATGAGACTATCCTTACTTAGGAATCAAGAATAATTTATCTTCGAGATTATTTTTGATCAAGAGGAGGGTGACTGTAAAGAGAGATTTTGTGTTAGCATTACTCAGAGCACATTTTCCCCAGTGATTACATTCTGGCCCTGTTGTTCATTGTCTTTGTGCTGTTTTGTGCTTCTACGTCAAGTGCAGAAAACTGATTGATACACAAACTCTGTCATATGTGGTAGAAATTTAGTTGATATTCTCCTTTCCCCAACCCTCAGAAAAACTACTGTGCTATCTATGTGCCAATTGGATTGGATACTGTTGCTTTGCCTACATCGCCAATAATACCAAATTTTCAATTCTTGCAGTTTCCTTCAGTATCTAGCTGTAACACTCCACACTAAGTTTTCCAGTTTTTCTCCCCACTGAGCTGGTGTCATGGAGAATTAAAACCTGACCACTCAGATTCCTGTCTATTGGAACTCTAAGTTGCTTTGCTCCGGCCCTTGGAAGAGGCCCTGAGAGTCAAAGTCCAAGGACTTACATAAACCTTGAAGGATTCATCGCTGCAGTAGGCCACGTACAGGCCAGATTTTTTCCTGGACTTAGCTGCTGTCGGGGTCCCAAAGAAGCAAATCCAGTGAAATGCTCAGGTCATGCATGTCCTTATATGATAGGTAACCGACACTATGCACATTACCAGAGCATTGACATTCTCGTTTTATAAAACACAGTGAATGGTGTTGCATAACTGAAAGATTTTCCTCCACTAACCTGTGTTCCACCGGACTGGAAGGCTGGCACAACTCCTGAATCTTTGACACAACATTCTATAGTAGTGTTTCTCTTTTTCATATAAGATGCCTGATAGCCAGGACTTGAAAAAAAAACAACTGATTTTGCCACCACCCCTCAACAACAGATGGTTCAACTGATTTTAAAGGAACAATGCCAACAACAGTCTTTGAGAGACTATTTCTTAGATTTTGCTTTTCCTCACACAGGAGGTTTATGAATGTTTCTGAGATGTTCAGGGATGAATAATACTCATTCATCTTGGATGACAGGGGAATTGATAGTGTTGAACTTCATCTGAGCCCTATGCTCCCCCAAAACAGTGACCGTTAAGAAATTCTCCCACACTTTGTGTTCAGGGAAGTAGACTGATCACAAAGAATCACCCTTTCCCATTTGATATAGGTAAGACCCACCTCCACTCCACTCTTTTTCATGATTCTCTTATTTACAAAACCCAGACCCTCTTCCTGTTATTTGAGTCATGGCTCATTAATGAATGTTTTCTCTATTGCAGTAACCGGGATAATATTATCTCTTTAATTGTCTGGTGTATTTTGTCTTCCACACCCTGGATTTGGTTTCTGGCTCACTTAGGGCCTACAGGGAAGACTTGGAAGACAACTGGAGGGAGAGGAGAGATGGTAGTTGGGGAGTTTATTCTCCTGGTTATGTCCTATACATCTTTCTTCTACACAACTCTCCCCTTTGGGAGTTCCAAGACATACACCTTCCCCTTATCCCTTCAGCCTGCCAGTAATGACAGCTCTTTTGCCACTGGACCCCTGGACACTGCACTTCACCTGTGGCTCTTCTATACCCCTGCCTCTCTCAATGGTCCCTTTATAAAGAAACATACAATGTAAGAATGCTATTTTCCTTTGGGACACTGATTGACCTCATTTATTTTAGGAGCTCAGGAGATATTTTGGTCTTTGGGAACCCATTCTCCAAACACTCTTGGGAAGGACAATGGCTTCCCATTTTTTCCCAAATTATTTTCAAAGAACAAGGTCCACCATGATCTGTCCCCTTTCTCACTTCTGCACTTCTCCCTCATGCCTCGGTGAATTCATGCTTGAGCCACTTGAAATTATTTGAAGTTCCTCAAACATAGAATGTTATTTTACTCCATCATACTTTTTTCCAGGCTGGGACATACACTCATCCACATCTGGTAAATTCTTGCCTATCACTCAGGACCCAAGTCAAGTACCCTTCTCTAGAAATCTGCCCCACTTCTGCCTCTTAAGTAGCACTGCCCACTCCCTCCTCCACATTCCTCTTCTTTTACTGACCTCTAGTTCTTCACCTGCCACACTTTCCTGGAGAAGTTTGTCTCCATGTATGGCTCCCCACTACAAACCATGGGCTTGTGTCCTGATAAACCCACCCTAAATTGAAAATGCTATAAGTTGAAACACATTCATTACACCTCACCTACCAAACATCACAGCTTAGTTTAGCCTACTTTAAGTGTGCTGCAAACACTTACATTAGCCTACAGTTGGGCAAAATCATCAAACACAAAGCTATTTTACAATGAAGTCTTATGTATCTTGTGTAATGGGTTGAATAGTGTATTGAAAGTGAAAAACAATAATTTCATGGTACAGAATGGTTTTAAATGTATTTGTTGTTTGCCTTCTTAATTACATGGCTGACTGGGAGTATCATATTGTATACTGCTAGCCAGGATAAGATAAAAATTCAAAACTTGAAGTACAGTTTTCACCAAATTCCATTCACTTTCACACCATTTGAAAGTCAAAAAATCGTAAGTTGAACGACTATAGGGACTGTCTGTTCATTCCTAGACTCTTGAAGGCAGGGACTGGGTCTTATTTAATTCATGCTAATGTACGGCTTGCATATATTTAGCACTTGAGAAATATCAGGTTTGTTAACTTATAACTGAATTAAACTGAGAGTCCAATTCCTCTTGGGACAGTGAAGCAAGAGAGGCACACTTGAAAGGGGAAGGGTGAGGTATTAGATCTTGACTTCTGCCTAGACTGGGCCCCATGTTCCTTTTACAGACCTAATAAGAAAGGAGAGGAAAGAAAAATCTTCAGGGTTAATGTCTCAGCAAAACTGGGTCATAATGAAGCTGATGGTATTCAAATTAGTCTTCTCTCTAGGGAGGCAGACTACATAAATTAATACACTGACCATGGCCTGAAGAGACCTGAGGCTTTAATAAATAAAAAGCTGCACTGGGCCAAACAAGAATATAACACTGCCAAACGTCCTGGCATCTCAGTTACAATAACAATGTTTCCTGGGCCAGGGCCAGAGAGAAACTCAGAGAACATTAAAGAATTTCTGTGCTCCTCTTAAAATCCTCTTTGATTGAAAGGACAACTTTGGCATCTCCTCAGAGCAAAGTGGACGTCTCCAGTCTGCTCAAGGCTCCTGCTTGACTCTGGCTTGAAAGGAAAGGTTATTTCTGGATCCTTTCACTCTGCACTGTTCTTCTTTGGTGGCTTCTCCACTTATTTAGGTGTTCAAGGCATAATTCTGCTGAGTATGACTGAGTCAAATTCCCCCTACTATGCCACAGAATATTAGAACATTTGAGCAAGAAGGGATATTAGAAGTAATGTCATTCAATCACTTATTTTACAGATAAAATATCTAAGGTCCAGAGTGGTGATCAAACTCGCTCAACGTCAGAGAGTAGGAACAAAATTGGTCTGGAATTCCAATCTAGAATCTAGAATTTAGGATTTTAACTGATATTCCCTGTTCTTTGAAATACCTCTAACTTTCAATCCATTCATCAGTCAAAAGTTACTTCAAGCATTTATTAACAGTTATATGCCCTTCATTCTACTATTAGGAATAAAGCTTAAGTTTTACAAACTCGCAGTGTGGTAGAGACTTCTAAGGTTTACCCACATCTGGTTTTCTTTTTATTTTGGTCACATGAAATTACTAGACTTCTCTGCTCCCCACAGTTGGGAAAGACCATATAACTAGTTCTAACCAATGGGATTTGAGCAGAAAGAAGTAGCTTGTGTCACATCTGAGCCAAGACAGGAAATGCTGGGTGTAAGGCCTCCAGCACTCTTTCTAACTGTTGTGACTGAGGAGGCTTCTGGTCAAGCCTTCCATGAGCCTGGATCTTGAGTGATTATATGGAGCAGAGTTCTCTGCTGACCCATGTGAGATCTATAACATGTGTGAAGACACTTTATTGGGTTAAATCACATATATTTGGGTGCTGTTCATTACTGCAACATAGACTTAATCCATCTGGCTTAAAATAGGATGAGAAATGATGAACCTTAACTTATAGTAACGTTTAAATGACTATAGGAGCTCTTTCCCTGGGATCAAGGTGTGACATCAATTTATAGGGATGGATAAGACAAAGATATTGTCTTTTAGAATTTTATAATCTAATGTTGTAAAGAGAATGCATATAAATAGTTATGTGAGATGTTAAGAAAGCTGCCATTGAAGAGTACAGAAATATGTTTTGTGGGAGGGAGATGATCCTCCATGGATAGGAGAAATTATGGAAACTTAATGTTCAATGAGCCTTAACTGGGCTACTCTTACATGCAGGCATTGAAAGAAGAAGACTTGTGAGAGACTGGATTTAGAACTTCAGAAAAGTTAGAATCATTCAAAATCTTACTGGAAAAGAAATGAAATCCAATTCATTTGTGTTCTTCAAAAACTTTGCATTGAAATGTCTTGAGATTCTGGAATTTGATGTTGAAAATCACTTTGGAACTAAACCAGATGAGGCCTCTATTTTCTAAGGGTTTAGAAAGAATGGCATTAGTATGGATGCTTGAAAAAGCCATGATCAAGGCAGGGCTCAGACTCTACATTGACTGTGTCAATTTGGGCAAGTAATTGAATATCTCTGTACCTTACTTTCCATGTCTGTAAATAAGAGAGATGGCTCAAATCAATGTTTTCCTCTATGTGTTTTGAGACATGTTTTGTACATGAAATACTTGTTTCCCAGGACACCTGATGGAAAAGGGTTCTGAAGTTGGATAACTTTGGGAAATTCCCCTCAATGCATCTGAGATCTCCTCCTAGAGATTCTTGGAGATGCCCATTAGCTTAGGAAAGTCTCTAAAAAGGCTTCCCACAAAGAAACTTGTTTCAATCTGTTTAATCTAGTATTTCTTAAATTTATTTGACTATAGATCCACTCTCCCACCCCAAACTAAAAAGCAAAAAAACACGTGATAGTATCACCTGGAACAATTACTGTTTGACATAATTCTTGGAAAATTGTGATCACTGACCAGCATGATTTTATAACATGAAGATGTTTCTTTCATTTTCTAGCTTCTCATTGCCTCAGCAAATTATTTTTCACTTAACATCTTCTCCAGCTTTTCTGTGAAGAGCAGTATGTAAGTTGTCATAGATCACACTAGTGCCCTTTGTTCCAGATTCATTAAAAAAAAAAGGTGGGTATTGATGGCATGAATTGCATGGAGCACTGAGTGTGGGGAATACACAATGAATCTTGGAACACTGAAAAAATAAAATAAATTATTATTAAAAAAAGATGGGTTAGAAAATCTTTTCCATTTGATGACTGTCCTATACTTCTCATACAATCATTATTTCCCGCTCGATTTACATTATAGTGACAGATGAAAGAGAGAGACACTATTATCCTTGTTCAAGGTATAAAGCCTCAAATCAAAGACATGTTGCTATCCTCACACAGTTTATCACCCAGTGAGATGAAGAGACAAGTAAATAACAATAATAGTGGTCATCACTCCAAAACTGCTTATTAATTGCTAAGCCCTCTTCTACATTCCTCATGTGTACCAGCAAACTTCTGAGGTATAGTGTGAGTTCAGTTCCAGAACACTACAACAAAGTGAGTATCACAGTAAAATGAGTCAAATGATTTTTTTTTTGGTTTTCCGATGCATATAAAAGCTGTGTGCACACTATACTGTAGTCTATTAAGTGTGTAGTAGTATTATCTCCAGAAAAACAATGTATTAATCTTAATCTTAAAAACTTTTTATTGCTAAAAAAGAAAATGCCCAACCAATATCCAAGCTTTCAGTGAGTTGTAATCTTTTTGCTGGTGGAGTGTCTTTACCTGGATGTTGATGGCTGATGCCTAATGAGGGTGGTGGTGGATGCTGAAGGTTGGGGTGGCTGTGACCATTTCTTAAAATAAAGCAACAATGAAGGTTGCTGCATGGGTTGACAACTGATTTTGTGAACGATTTCTCTGTAGTATGTAATGCTTTTGAACAGCATTTTATACACAATAGAAGTCCTTCTGAAATTGAAGTCAATTTTCTCAAATCCTGCTGATGCTTTAGCAACTAAGTTTATGTACTAGTCTAAATCTGTTGTTGTCATTTCAACAACCTTCACAGTATCTTCACCAGGAGTAGTTTCCATCTCAAGAAACCAAGGATCTCATCTCATCCATAAGAACTCCACATCCATTCAAGCTTTACTGTGAGATTGCTGCCATTCATCACATCTCCAGGCTTCACTTCCAATCCTAGTTCTCTTGCTATTTCCACCACACTGCAGTTACTTCTTCTTCTGAAGTCTGGAACCTTCAAATTTATCCGGGAGGGTTGGAGTTAACTTCTGAACTCCTGTGAATGCTGAGAAATTAACCTCTTCCCACGAACCATAAATGTTCTTAATGGCATCTGGAACGGTGAGTCCTCTCTACCTGTTTTCAGTTTACCTTGCCTAGATCCATCAGAGGAATTGCTATCTATGGAAGTTATAGCCTTATGAAATGCATTCCTGAAATAGTAAGACTTGAAAGTTGAAATGATGCTTTGATCCATGGGCTCTAGAGAGGATGCTTTGTTAGCAGGCATGAAAGTAACATTCACCTCATTGCCAATCTCCATCAGAGTTCATGGGTGACCAGGCACCTCATCAATGATCAGTAATATTTTGAAAGGAATCTTTTTTTCTGAGTAGTAGTTCTCAACAGTGGGCTTAAAATATTCAGTAAACTATGTAACAAAAAAATGGGCTGTTATCCAGGCTTTGTTGTTCAAGCAGAGTAGATTTAGCATAGTCCTTAAGTATCCTAGGATTCTCAGAATGGTAAATAAGCATCAGTGCTTCTTGCTTCACCTTGCACTTTTATGTTGTGGAGATGGATTCTTTTCTTAAACCTCATGAGTCAACCTCTGCTAGCTTCTAACTCTCACCTGGCTCAGACTTCACAGAGTTGACAAGAGTTAGGGCCTTGCTTGGTCTTAGGCTTTGGCTTAAGGAAAGGTTGAGACTGGTTTGCTCTTCTCTCCAATTTTAATTTTAATTTTATTTTGCTTTCTTACCATTCAGGTGTTCTTTAGAATAGCACCTTTAATTTCCTTCAAGGCTTTTTCCTTTGCATTCACAACTTGGCCAACTGTTTGACACCAGAGACCTCACTTTTTGGCCTATCTCAGTTTTTGACATGACTTCCTCACTAAGCTTAATCATCTCTAGCTTTTAAAATGAGATACTTGTGATTCTTCCTTTCACTTAAACACTTAGAGGCCATTATAGGGTAATGCATTGGCCTAATTTCAATATTTTTGTGCGTCAGGGAATAGAGGGGCCTAAGGAGAGGGAGCAAGATGGGGGAACAGCTGATTTATGGAGTCATCAGAACACACACGTTTATCACTGAGTTTGCTGTCTTATATGGGTGTGATTCACAGTGTCCCCAAAACAATTACATTAGTAACATCAAAGATCACTGATCACAGATCACCATAACAAATATAATAATAATGAAAATGTTTGGAAGATTGTGAGGATTAAGAAAATGTGACATAGAGATATAAAGTGAACAAGTGCTGTTGGAAAAATGGTACTAACAGCCTTGCTCGACACAGGGTTGTTACAAACACCCTTCACTTTACAATATCTGTGAAGCACAATAAAGTGAATCGCAATGAAATGAGGGGGGCCTGCATATTAACTCATTTGATACTCAACAACCTGATGAGATAGGTAATGTATCAACCCCATTTTTAAAGACAAAATAAAAAAATGAAATACAGTTAAGTAGACTATTATTCAAGGTAACACAACCAGTAAGCATTAGAACTAGGATTCAAATCATGGCAATTCAGCTCAAAGTCAGAGTGCTGAATACTGTCCTATCCTGCCCCTTCTGTGTGATAGATATTGGGATAGATGAGCACAGGTACAACATCTAACTCTGCCAGTAAGTAGGGTCAAAAAAATTTCCTTTAGGAAGTGGCACTTAAGTTGTGTCTTAAAAGTTGAAGAAGAATTAGTCAAGCAAAGACTGCAAAGACTCTTTCTAGACAAAGGGAACAGATTATATGCCTGGAGACGAGGCAGCAGGAAGCACTTCTTGGGAAATTATATTTAGCTTTGCAGGGCAGAAGCATGGTATATGAGGAGGGGGAAGTGGGGCAGAGGAGACTGGTGAGTCTGGCAGGATGGCATATTCCAAGGTTCTGATATCCCATAGAAGCACTGATGGGGAAGGAAAGCATTGACAGCTTTTAACTAAGAATGCCACATACTCAGAGTTCATGTCAATTTGGGAGGGATGACCTTATTGTTAAAAAACCCGTTTAAGAATCTACTTCAGTAAGGAATCCATATGTGAGGGGATGAATTCTGAAATAAGGAGAGGTAGTGGCATGAAAAGGTAGAGACAGATAAGACATATATAGGAAGTGGAATCAAAGAGCTATAGGGACAATCTAGGTAAGCAGAGAGGGGATGATCAGACACCAGCCAGCCTAGTACAGTCTCTAGAGGAGGGTTTTCAAGGATTCCTTGGTACCACTGATCATTTTGGCCAGACAATTCTTTATTGGATGGAGGTATGTGGCTGTCCCATACCTTTTAGGGTATCTAGCATCACCCATGGCCTTACACACTAGAGTCCCAGTAACAACCATCCTCTAAGGTCATGACAACCAAAAATGTCTCAACATATTGCCAAACATTTAGGGATCACGGTGCTGGGAGCAGCGGAGCAGACAAAATCATTCCCAGTAATGTTTCTCAACACGTGGACTGAAAACCAGCCCCTTTGGCATCTCCAGGGAATTTGTTAGAAATGCATGTGCTAGTACATATATACAATGGAATACTATGTCTCCATCAGAAAGGATGAATATCCAACTTTTGTAGCAACATGGACTGGATTGGAAGAGATTATGCTAAGTGAAATAAGCCAAGTAGAGAAAGTCAAGTATCACATGGTTTCACTTACTTGCAGTGCATAAGGGGTAATGTAGAGGACAGTAGGAGAAGGGAAGTAAATGGGAAGTAGGGTAATCCAGGGAGAGAAACGACACAACAGAGACTTTGGACACAGAAACAAACTGAGGGACTTGGAGGGAGGACGGTGGGGGGACGGGAGAACCTGGTGGTGGGTACTGAGGACACCTATTGCATAGAGCACTGGGTATGGGGAATGGGGAATGAATCTTGAAACACTGGAAAAAAATTTAAGTAACAATAAAAAAAAAAGAATTCATGTGCTAGGGTGCCTGGGTGGCTCAGAGGGTTAAGCCTCTGCCTTCGGCTCGGGTCATGATCTTGGGGTCCTGGGATGGAGTCCCACATTGGGCTCTGCTCAGTGGGGAGCCTGCTTCCCCCTCTTTCTCTGCCTGCCTCTCTGCCTATTTGTGATCGCTCTGTCAAATAAATAAATAAAACCTTGAAAGAAAGAAAGAAAGAAAGAAAGAAAGAAAGAAAGAAAGAAAGAAAGAAAGAAAGAAGAAAGAAAGAAGGAAAGAAAGAAAGAAAGAAAGAAAGAAAGAAAGAAAGAAAGAAAGAAAGAAAGAAAGACATGTGCTAGAGCCCCGAACCAGGTTTACTAAGTCAGAAACTCTCAGGTGAAACCCAGCAACCTTTGTTTGAACAAGCCCTTCCAGGGAAGTTTGAGAACCAGTAGTATCAGAGAAGAGGGTGGCAGATGAGGTTGAGGTTAGATGAGGTCAGATATTATGCACAGGGTCGGATACATCAGCCCTGAGGTGTATTCTAGATGGATATTAGGTTAAGTTCTAACAGTCCTGGTTAAAGCTAGCTCAGACCACTTTTTTCAGAAGCTTGGGTATAAGGAATGGAGGGAAAGGGATTTTTTTCTTGGATAAGGCTTAATATGTGTACTAGTTTAGGCAAAGAGCCAGGTGAGACAGAGCCTAAAAGCTGAAAAAGAGAGAAGTAGAAGGTCTAGGAGAAATTACTTCAGAAAAAAAAAGTGACATTTGTGAGTAAACAATCCAAAATATAAAAAAAAGGCAATGATAGAGACCATCGTATGGTCTAGAGTGAAGTCTCATGAGAGAGGTAGGGGAAACTTCACTATCTGGGTTCAAAGTCGGACTTGGCAATACACCTGGACCCTGAGAGGGTCTCACTGAAGGTTTGGCCTACCCTACACCCATGCAAAATAACTACGGATTCAAGCCAAGGACAAAGAACAGAGTCCTCAATTATCTGAACATACCAATTAAAAGGGGCTTCCTTTATTTAATGAATTTCATCACTCAAATTAAGAATAAATTCTTTTTGTACCTGATTGGTCCATTTATCTCGCACACAGATTCTGCTTCAGTGGCCTGGAAACTCTAAGTTCATAAATCACTGTACAGTCCTGGATTCTTGGCATCAAAAGAGAAAGAGACTTTCTCAGAGGACCAGAGAGCCATGTTGTTAATATGTTAAGTATTCAACAGATGTGCTTTCCAGGGGAAGGAAGGCCAGCTGTCCCCTGACCCACTGGGTGACTCAGCGGAGGCTGGGAATAATAGGAATGTCTGTGGGGGAGATGGTAAGAGGCAACATCTAGCCTTCAGAATTTTCAACTAAGCTTCCAATAAGACTTACCCCTTATTCTTTGGTCAGCCAGTGCTAGGTATACCAAGATGAGCAAGCTCTGTTCTTCACTCTCAAGAAGCTCACTGCCTAGTAGAAAAGCAAACGTGTCAGCAAATCAATGCAATACGACACGATAGATGCTGTAATCATTGCAAATACAGTTGAGCTGAGAGCCTGCAGTGAGGAGAAGAGTGAGGAGAGAGTCATTCCCAACAGAGAGGAGAGCATGCATGAAGTTCCTAGAGGCAAGGAAGCACAATGCATGCAGGGAAAAGCACCCGGTGCTCTCTAGCAAGGCATAGGATGTAGGGAACAGGGGAATGTCAGAGATGGATGGGGTGAGGCAGGACACAACAGAGATTCCCAAACTTTCTTAGCTCACTGCTCTTTGAATATGCCAGTTATTTTTCCACAGGGCCTGAGGCCCAAAGAAACACCATGTATGAAGTAGTCGGGTCCAAATAGCTTAATAGGTATTTATGTCCAAAAATTATTGCCATTTGAAAATAATACACATAAGTAAAAGGAAAACCTAATATTACCATTCTATTTGTAAAAGATCACAATTCCTTATGAATAGGACATATGTAGCTGTTGGACACTGTACAACTTCTTAAACCTTAGAATCAGATTGGAGACTGCCATTTTCATTTTCTGCTCCACATTGAATTTGGGGTGATATTTCCTTGTTATCCTCATGCCCTCCAAAACTCCAGATTTGCAAAGACATGGTATTATCAAAAAGGATATAGTTGGGTCTAATGCTAAACTGTGAACTATCTCAGGCTACTGTCTCTCAATATTGAGCCTTGTTGCATTTCCATCCAAAAAGTTCCCCACAGTGCTCTGAGAGTTCCCCACAGTGCTCTGAGACAGTGTTCCCCACAGTGCTCTGAGACACCGCAGGGCCCAATATGGGACTCTTGGGGCCACAGTACAGTTCATGGTTTCTAAAAGAGGTTTAGCAATGAAACCATGAAACTCACAAACTGGAGTTAGTAACTGGGGACACTGAGCAATTGTTTACACCACTAGTGAAAGTCAGAAAATTCTTGAACATATGCAACGCAGATGGAGAAATGAAACACTGGAAGGTAAAGATTATAGCAAAGGAGATATTATGGGCTTCAGAAATTATTTTTACTCCTTTACAAATGTTTTTGGGTTTTGTTATACAGTGACAACCCTCAGCCATGGTGTAAGGCGGAAGGCCTGTCGATGGTGAGACTTACCCTGGTGAGCCAGTACGCTCGCCTTTTTGCTGTGGTAGTGGTATGTGTGTGAGGCACGTGTGTCTTTTCTGTTTCAGCCAAGCATAAACAACTCTGAAGTAATTGCTGGGGACTCTAGGGCTCTTAGGCTCCAATCCCCAGCTTTGGGCAAATTGTTAGCAGAATTCTAGGATTTCCAAAGGACTGTAGGACCAACAAATGTCAAAGGAGACATAGGAAATGAAAAAAAGAAACAGTCAGCAGGCAGCAAAGACATAACTTACCTCCAATAGAAAGATCCCCTCCGTGAAGGAGATGAAGGCGGGAATGACTGACCTTTATTCATGGGAGATGAGACAAAGTAAAAGGAGCTGGTGCCATGAAAAGCAAGGCGAATGAGAGCCTGCAGAGAGAGGAGCATTTTCCTGTCACTTGGACAGCAGTGACATTATTGAGTCTCTGCCCACGTTGCCTCTGACAGGGATTGTCTCTCTGGGCCGCCCGAGGAATGGGTAGAGACACTCCTATGAGAGCAGGAAGTTGGATGCATAGAGTGATTAGAAGTCGCATAAACTTCCCAGCCCTGGTCCAGAAATAACCTCCCAACAGGCCTGTTACCAAGCCTGAAATGCTCACTATTGTCACCATGCACCTGAATTGGGGCACTGTGTCTCCAGGGTTCCTCTGTTAAAATAGGAAGGTGCTATTTTGGAAGGATAAAGCATTAACCCATCTGCGTTTGTCCACATGATTAGCCAATATAATCTAATGAATTATCTAACAAGTATTTTATCGTATCTAAGGTTATCTCTTCCCATATAACAAATCATCCCCAAAGCCAGTGGCTTAAGTCCATAAAAATGTATTATCTCCAAGTTTCTTTGGGTCAGGAATTTGGGAGCAGCTTAGCTGGTGGTTCCGGAGCAGAGTCTCTCATGAGGATGTGGTTGGGATGCTAGTGGGGGGGGTTCCAGTCTGCATGTGACTCCTCGAGGGCCTCCAAGATGGCTACACAGGTGGTCTTGGCAGGCAGCTTCTGTTCCTTCCCACACGTGCCTTTCCGGGAGCTCAATACCCTCACAACATGGCTGTGGGCTTCCCTCAAGAGTGAGAGATTCCAGAGAGCAAAGCAGGCAGGGAGCTACAATGCCTTTCATGTCCTGGTCTTGGAAGTTACACTCTCACTGTTGGGATATGCCATTCCTTGGCATGAAGTCACAAGTTCAACCCCTACTCAAGGGGAAAGTAATCAAATTCCATCTGTTGAATGGAGAAGTATCAAAGATTTGTAGACACACTTAAAACTCACCACAGCTAATCACCTGCTAGCCACAGAAAGATGAGGAATGAGGCAGTTAAGGATATTTTTTCTCAATGGCTTTATTGTGGTATATTTGACATGCCATGCAGTTGACCAATTCACTGGTTTTTAGCACAATCACTATGCCATGCAACCATCACCACTCTCTAATTCCAGAACATTTTCATCACCTCAACATTCCCCTACTCAACTGACCTTTGGCAACCACTACTTTGCTTTTTGGTTAGGTACGTTTTGGTTGAGGAAGGAAAGATCGGAATAGATTTCTAAATTGGGCTTCCATTTTGCTAAGGCAGGTCGCGGAGGGAGGGCAGAGGCAGGGATCCACATGGGACAGCCACAGAGTTGGTGTCAGGTTGACCTGCGAGCAGCCCTCAGAGCTTAGGTGGAACATCTCACCACCAGAAGCCAGAACACAAACATATGCAGGCAACTGGCTCTGCCTGGTGGTCTAGTGCGCTCCCTGAGCAGCAGGCCAGCTATCTGACAATCCTGGTGCCTTCCTGTGGGGAGACACAAACCTGAATGGAATGTTACAGGTAGAGAGATGCTGAATCGAGAATCGGATCATCTGTGCTGAGAACCCAGCTCTGCTCCTGACTAGCTTGTGTCCTCTGTCAAGTTTCATTACCTAAATCAAGCCTTCCTTGCAGAATTGTACAGATTCTCCTTTTGATTTCTCTCCTGCCTGCCAGTTCCTAAGATCTACTTAGAAGTACCATCCTTGCAATTTTGTTATAAGAATTAGACATATATAGACTATGCTTAGCCTGAGAACTTTATATATAGTGAGTCTCCAATAGAGGATGGTTACTACTACTACTACTACTATTTATAATGTTGCTGAGAGTAACTTGGATTTAGGCTGGGAACCTCTCAGTAACCTCTGGGGCATTTCGGAATAGGAATTCAGGCGAATCCTCTTTGGATTAATTTACTGCAGTTTAAGACACACTGGCCGCCTCTCACCTCCCCCGGGGCTGCTCCAGTCTTTCTTTTGAATGGAGGGTGAATCTGAGAAGCTGTTTTGCTCTCACTGAGCTTTAGAAGTACAACAAGGGCTTAGAAATACCGCTATATACGTGTATACATTTATATAAAAGTTTTCTTCCTTTTTAAATGCATACCATTTAACAAGCACAGATAGACATAAATGCACAACTTTGCAGTGTTAGCAGAAAAAAAATCTACAATCCAAACAAAGGAGCAGCTCAGCACAGCTGCAGAGGCAGCACAGGAAGAAGAGGCATAGCTGGACAGGCTCTTGTCCCAGAGCTCGGGTCTCCTGTTCCCGATCTGTGCATGGTCAAGGGCAGTGCTACTTGGTCCCACAGCCTCTGCTGCCTTCCTTGGTGCCATCATCCCCAGACATGCCTCATGGCAGAGAAAGTACCAGGAAGAGAAGCTTTCCTTTGAGAAAAGAGAGAACAACTTGTCCGTCTGCAAACCTTCCTTCCCAAGGCTGGCATTCTCCTGGCACTGGGTGGGAACAGAGAATTTACTCACAACCTCGACACCCTTCCTTCCTGGCATGGTTGGGGAACCAGCTCTGCAGGGAAGTCTTGAATGGACCTCCTCGTCTCACCCAGACCCCCATCCAACCACTCACTCTCATGTCCCCACATTTATTTCCTCATAGCACTACACTCAAAATTTTTATTCGCTTATTTGTTCAATCTCTCCACATACCAGGAGAGCATGAAATCCACTGGCGTCGGGGAGTTTGCCATCGTTCTATCCAGCATTCTGGTTTCTGGAACTCTGTGTGATGTATAGAGTTTGGCAAATGTTGCTGAGAGAATGAATAGAGCCATTCACCACTATCTCACTTGATTCTTCCAAAACCTGAGAGAACCACTTTTACTGACTTCATTTTACAGATGGGGAAACTGAGGGTCATGATTCATGAATGATTTGTCCGAAACCACATAGCTGATAAGAGAGGGAGCCAGAGTCTGAATCAAATGTCTGACTCCAGATCCTTTGCTCTTTTCTCAAATCCTGCTACTATCCTGTATATCCCATGATGATATCCCTGCCTCTAGAAAGTCATCTCTTCCCCAAATGTTTAAAATTAATGACCTACTTGCAGCATGTTTTCCTCAATAGGTAGTGTCATCGTTCTGATTATGTCGCATAAGAAAGCCATCAAAGGAAAAGGTGTCCTAGTTGTCATGAGCTTAGATGCATGATTCTTTCCATATATATATATATAAATTTCCATATATATACATATATATTCCATCTATATATATACATATATATTCCATATATATTCCATATATATATTCCAACTGGGGCGCCTGGGTGGCTCAGTTGGTTAAGCGACTGCCTTCGGCTCAGGTCATGATCCCGGAGACCCAGGATCGAGCCCCACATCGGGCTCCTTGCTCGGCGGGAAGCCTGCTTCTCCCTCTCTCAGTCCCCCTGCTTGTGTTCCCTCTCTGGCTGTGTTTCTCTCTGTCAAGTAAATAAAGTCTTAAAAAAAAAAAAGAATTCATTGGAACTGATATGAAGTGATCTCCAAAATAGAAGTGACAAAAGTAAGATGCAGAACACTATGGGTAGAAAGCTACCATTTCGGTAAAACGGGAGGGAAGACTGTTCAATCCCACAGTTACCATCCTTGGTATTTACCCTCCTTGGTCTTTAGTCAAGTGAGTTGAAACTTAATGTCCACATGGGAACCTGGACATAGATGTTGATAGCAGCTTTATTCCCAATTGTCAAAGCTTTGAAGAAACCAAGATGTCCTTCAGTAAGTGACTTGGTAAATAGACTCTGGTCCATTCAGACATGGCATATTATTTGGTGGTAAAAATAAATGAGCTATCAAGCCATGAAAAGACATGGAAGAACCTAAAATGCATATTACCAAGTGAAAGAATCCAATCTGAAAAGGCGATGTACTGTAGGATTCCAGCTACCTGATGTTCTGGAAAAGGCCCAACTATGGAGAGAGTTAAAAAAGAAAATCTGTGGTTCTCATGGGGTCATTGGAGAATAGAGGAAGCACAGGGGATTTTTTTAGGTCAGTCAAACTATTCTGTTTGATACTATAAAGATGGCTACTTGACAGGTATTTGTCAAAACCCATAGAATGTAAAACACCAAGAGGGAACCCTAATACCCTAATATAAACCATGGCTTTGAGTGATAATGATGTGCTGATGTAAGTTTATCAATTATAATGAATGTACTATCCTGGCATGGGATGTTGGTAACAGAGGAGGCTCTGCACGTATGTGGGGAGGGGAGTGTATATGGGAAATTTCTATACCTACTTTTCAGTTTTGCTCTGAACCTAAAAATACTTCAAGCTTCTACTTATAAAATAAGTTATAGAGGCAAAAATTGCTGCATAGGTAATATAGTCAATAATATTGTAATAATGTTCTATAGTAACAGTGACTATACTTATTGTGGTAAGCACTGAGTAAGGTATAAAATTGCTGAATTACTGTTGTAAACCTGAAATTAATACAACATTGTTTATTGATTAAACTTCAATTTTTTTTAAAAAAGAAAAAAACCCATTTAAAAAATTAAAAATAAGATTAAAAAAGGGAAGGGAAAGAATACTTATATATGTTTACTTATGCATTCATTTAATTTTTCTGGCAGGATATGTGAGAAATTAATTACATTAGTGGTTTCTTGTAAAGCAATTAGGTTCCTGGAGTCATGGGTCGAGGGCAAAACTTTTTATTGCAAACCCCTTTGTTCCTGTTAAATTTTATAGCATGTGATTATGTTATATACTCAAAATAAAATATCTCATCTATAAACATGATGATCACACAGGGAATTTGTTTTAGCTAAAGTCTCATGATATAGGTGAGTTGGGAATACACAGTTTGGGCTTCCCTTGCCTTTCCAGCAAAAAATGGCAGGGCCACAGGGTCCCGGCTGGGGACTAGGAGCAGATCTCATGTCAGATCCTCCCAGCAGACCAGCCCAGATAAGATGCCCATTCCGGCAGGATGTGTGGTTCCTGGCACTGCAAGGGCAGGTCCCTCTGGGAGGCCCAGAGACTATGTGCTCTGACTCCTCTCTTGCCCTCCTGACCTCCAGTCCCCCTAACTGGGAATGAAGACCCCTTATCCTGACATCTTGCTGAGGCAGTCTCCTCCTTGTTAAAAAAAAACAAAACAAAAAAAACGGTGAGAGATGGATGAGGGTGTTATGGCATACGTTAGTGGAGAGCACGCGGACGGATGCTGGATGGAGGTGGTGGGGAGGTTAGTGGGTGTGGACAGGTGGAGAGTGTAAGGGGTGGTCCTGTGGGTAAGGGGAGGCACGCTCACATGAGTGGATGGGTGGGTAGGGGAGTATGCACTAGATATGTGGAGCTATAAGTAGAGATGGGGCTGGAACAGGTGCTTAGGGGAGCACGTACTTTCTCTGAGCACATTCTTGAAACCCGCTTTAAATTTTTTTTCCCACCAGGTAATTTGTTGATATGCTGGTTGTTGGTACTATGCTGAAAAAAATCATAACAAGAGGACATGACACCAAAGTTGGTAAAAGGAGTTGCTGCTCTTTTTTAAAGCTGTTTGCTTTCCCATCGGCTATGAAGCCAGTGTCCTCATTGTCCCTGCCCCTGAGGTTGGAAGCTGCCCGCTCCTCTACTTGGCTCCCATCTCCATATTTTCCTCTTTGTGGGTAAAGTGGTGAAAATTACTATGTACAGCTTACAATCCCCTTTCTTCCTCCTAGTCTTTCCTTTTCTAGATGACTAGCAGCCCTGTGGTGCTGTCCTGGGTTAGAAAGCCAAGCAGCTTGTACAACACCCAGAACTGAAGGCAGATGACTTCCTGTTTACAGCAACTCCTTTTTCCAAGAGGTAAGATCATGCTAGGGGCCTCCTGGCCAATTGAGGACTCCAAACATCCCCCAGAGTCCTTACCCAGCCAATGTCATAGCCACTGGGTATCCAATAAGCTCAGTGCCCTCTTATGGGCACTGGGGGGGGGGGAGGGCGAGCAGGAGCTAAAGATCAAAGGGAAAAAATATCGTTGGAGGAAGTCTTCATTCAGATAAGGGAGGCACACATCATACTTTACAAACCTCAAACATAATAACACAGTGCATGAGCAGCAGAAGGACAAGTGTGCAACTAATTACAGATAGGGAAGCAGATGGCCTAATCCTCTTGGAATATGTGCGGAAAACCTCCGCAGAGCAAGGTTCAGTAACCTCTGGCAGATGGCAGAAAGGCGGGCCTTAGCTCCTGTCTCAGCTGTCCTCCCCACTCTTGGAAGGCTAGAGAAGTTCTCCATCATTAGCATGTCAGAGCAACAGCTTGGAACAAAGGAAAGGACCCCGCCTTTCTGGCAACTTGAAATACTGAGAGGACAAGAGAAGTTGAGGGGAGGAAATGCTTTCCTGTATTTCCTCTGCCTTCTGATCTGGAAGCATTCCACCCTTGGGCTGTCTCCGGTTGCGTCTGTCCCTCTAGTCATATTAGGAAATATCTGTCTGGCACTTCTTCACGTTGATTAGTGCAGTTGGTAGAGCCGGGACCCCCTAAACATCCCAGGAAGCTGTGAAGAGGGTAGGTTACGTGGCCACGGGGAATTAAAGGAGCAGACAGCTTTAAGCTTGTTAATCAGCGGACCTGAAGAAAAGCAGATTATCCTGGATTGCCCATGCAGTTTAAACATGGAGTCCTTTATGTGGAAGATCGAGGGTGATGCAGAGTGAGAAGGACTCAACCTGCCATTGCTGGCTCTGAAGATGGAGAGAGGGGCCTCCAGTCCAGGGCTCCCAGTGGCCTCTAGAAGCTGGAAAAGGCAAGGATTCTCTCCTAGGGTCTCTAAAAAAGATTGCAGCCTTGCTGACACTTTGATATTAACTTAGTGAGATCCACTCCAGGCTTCCGATTTCCAGAACTATAAACTATTTGACTGTTTTCAAATACCAATGTGTTAAGTTGTTACAGCTGCAGCAGAAAATGAACAGAATTGAAAAACTGGATCCTGCTTGACTCAGGTCAAGACAAAGCCTGCCTTCAAAGTCTTCCTGGTAGGGGTCAGCGCCATCAATATCATCCACAAAAGAGGGTGAATCCCACCCACTGGCTCGGGCTGGGGCAGCAGGAAAGGGTCTAGAAGACATGGAGGGGTTTCTGATCTTTCGTTCCTGATGTCTTGCAGTGAGATGAAATAAAATTGGTGCCCAATATTTGTAAGATGAGGTGACAGGTGCATCTTCTTAGAGGTCCAGGCGTTAAGAGTTGGGGTGGATTATGGGAGAAAAAAGGGCATAAACTCAGGTGGCAGAAGCAGAGTGTGCTTTGGCCTAAAGTTTGACAAGGACCTAGGGAGGTGGAGTCTGGGGGAAGACGTCCCAGCTTGAGGGGCCCCCCAGGGGCGGGGGAGCTCTCAAAGGGGAAGTGTTAGAAAGAACAATCTTGGCCTGAGGGATTCACTAGCATGGTACAGAGTTTCACTTGAAGCTCAGAATTTCTTGGGGATTATGAAACTAAATCTTGTGGATTCATCCAAAAGGGGTAATGACCACTGAACGGTGTGACAGCTATAACTTTTAAAAATTCAGCAGAAACTCATGACTAATTCATTCTCATAATTAGATTTTTAGAATCTTCCTCTTCAGTGCTCATGAGATACAGAACTGGGCTTTACAAGCTATGACCTTTTGAAAGTAAAGGCGACATACCCAGTGTCCAAGCCTCTTCTATTCCTTATCCTCCCCCCACTGACTTCACCTTCTTTCCTCAGGAAAACAGGGAGAGTGTGGAGAGGAGAGGAAGAGCTAGCTTTGGATGGAACCCCAAAAAGCATTTCTCTCACTCATCCTGCTCAGTGGAGGGGATCTCTGCTTAGTGTTGTAGTAAGCATAACCCCTAAAGTGGGTGGAATATGTTGGGAGAGGCACATGGGACAGCTGCAGCAATTCTGTGAGACATACTTTGGATTTCTTTAGCTAGAACCCAACCCTTAGGTTTGGAACATCTAGAAGCAGAGCTCATATCTGTTCCCATTTTTTCACCCCACCCCACCGTTCCATCCCAAATGCCAATGAGAGTGCAGGGCACAGAAGGACATTCCACCAAACCCTTGCTGAATTTCATGGATTTAAATGTGCAGCCAGCGTCTTCTCTCCCTCCCAGCAACTATGACTGAAGATCTCTGTTCCAGCACATTCCAAACTTCTCTCCATACCAGGTCACAAGAGTTTAAATGAGATGATGTAGCATTAATATAAATTAGATTAATTTATATTAATTTATATAATTAATAGAAAAGTAGATTAATATAAATCACTCAATTTTTCAATTAAGTGAATTTTCTAGTAGGAACACTACTGGATGGCTAATGACTTTGGAATATAGTTTAACTTCCTAGTAAAGCAAACTTACAATAACTGAACTTGTCTTCTGTCCCAACCATACTTCTTTAGTTTCTCTCCTTTCTTCTTACATACCCACCAAATGACTCAGGCCTCTGAGCACATCAGATTCTTTTTGTCTGTTCCTCTGCCTGGAATGCCCTCCCTGAATTCCTTTTCTCACCTATCTGGCAAACTCCCATTAATTTTATAAGACTATTTGTGCATGATGTCTCCCAGGAAACTTTCCGTGATCCCCATGCACTTCTGTGCTAGTGACTGCTACCTGTTTCAAACATAATTAGTACTCTTTATCTTCAGGGACTGGGCCGTTTAATCTCTGTATCATCACACACTAACAAAATGCCTAGCATGTAGTAAATTCTCAATAAATGTCTACTGATTGACCCTATGTGAGTTTCTACTACTGACTGAGCCAATTTTACTATGGACATCACTTATGTGGATATCACTTATTTAGTTTATGCTAAACTTCATATATATACTGACTCATTTAGTTACTCCCACAGTCATATGAAGTTGTTTATTCTCCCATTCTACAGACTGAGCAATTGGGCCTGGGAAAAAAATGAATAATCTCCTTAAGTTTTCCTAGTCAATCGGTGGAAAAACCAACATTCAAATCCAGTGTCCATCAGATTCTGTAGGTCTTCTAAGGTTCCTAAAAGGGTGATAAGCTACTGCTTTAGTTTTAAATAGAAAATATTAAACACAAAAAAATGAATAATCTAATTTAAAAATGCACAGAAGACACGAACATATATCTCTCCAAAGAAGACTTCCAAATGGCCAACAGACACATGAAAAAATGCTCAACATCACTAATCATCAGGAAAATGCAGATCAGTCATATAATGGTTAAAATCAACAATATGAGAAACAACAGGAGTTGGTGAGGATGTGGAAAGGGACCCTCTTGCAGTGTTGGTGGGAATACAAACTGGTGCAGCTACTCTGGAAAACAGTATAGAGGTTCCTCAGAAAGTTAAAAATAGAGCTACCCTACAATCCAGCAATCACACTACTGAGCAAAAAAATACAAAAACATTAATTCAAAGGGATACATGTACCCCTATGTTTATGGCAAGATTATTACAAAAACCAAGATATAGAAGCCGCTGAAGTGTCCATCGGTTGTTGAATGGATAAAGAAGACATAGTCTGTTTATCTATCTATCTATCTATCTATCTATCTATCTATCTATCTATCTATGTCTTTGTGTACACACACACACAACGGAATATTATTCAGCTATAAAAAATGAAATAAAAAAATGAAATCTTGTCATTTGCTACAACATGTCTGAACCTAGAAGGTATAAAGCTAAGCAAAATAAGTCAGAGAAAGACAAATAACCAATGATTTCACACATATGTGGGATTTAAGAAACAAACCAAATGAACAGAGGAAAACATCTCTCCTCTCTCTCTCTCTCTCTCTCTCTCTCTCTATATATATATATATATATACACACATACATATAGCCAATGTATATACACACACACATACATACTTATAGAGAGAGACAAACCAAGAAACAAACTCTTAACCTTAGAGAACAAACTTATGGTTACCAGAGGGGAGGTGGGTGGGGGATGGGTGAAAGGGTGATGGGAATTAAGGAGTGCACTTGTTGTGATGAGTGCTGAGTGTTAAATAAAAACCTAAAACAAACAAACTAGAAAAGATTAGAGTGACATATCACATTATTTTCCCCACTTGTTCATCAATCAATCCACACCCTTTGACATGTGAGTAAATAGTTCCTACCATGAGAAGTGGAGTTTATATTTTTACTCCATTGATAAAAATTGGGTTTAGTCATGTAATTTGTTTTGACCAAAGGAATGGTTGTGGATGGGAAGTGAGCATAGACTTTATTTTCTTTTTTAATTTAAAATAAGTGTTTTAGGGTGCCTGGGTGGCTTAGTCAGTTAAGCAGTTACCTTCGGCTCGGGTCTTGGTCCCAGGGTCCTTGGATGGGGTCCCACATTGGGCTTCCTGCTGGGCAGAGAGCCTGCTTCTCCCTCTGCCTCTGCCTGCTGCTCTGCCTATTTGTGCTCTCTCTCTGTCAAATAAATAAATAAAGTCTTAAAAAAATAAAATAAAATAAAATAAAATAAGTCTTTTATTTAAACTAAAAATACCAACTCCCCCATCCCCTAAAAAAAAACTCAATTCATTCACAGAGTGAGCACAGACTTTAAATCTATTGGTAGGCTTGGGCTTATTCTTTGTGTTCCTGCTTTTCCCCACCAGAAGACAATTGGAAACCAGTGATTTGAGAGACAAATGAAGTAGCCCTAGTCCCCATCCACAGCTTGATGTCAACTTAGCTGAGGTCATTCTAACACACCACAGATGCCTGAGCAAGAAATAAATATTTCTGTTATATCACTAAATTTGAGTATTATTAGGCAGCATATTTTGGGCAATAGCTTATGAATATAGTTAAGAATATAACTTTAGATATATAAAATAGAACAATATTTGTTTTCAGTGAGAACTAAAAAAGGGCTTCCATCTTTTAGATGCATAGAAGAATTTGTTGTCGTAGATTGCTTAATTGGAGAACACTGAAAGATTTTTTTCCAGGATAGTTTAATGAAGAGTCATTTTTCTGGAATAATGTGGACTCAGATATGGTAAGAGAATAAGCAACAGGTATTTTTAAAATCCCTTCAAACCCTGCAGATTTTGTTGGCCTGTAGTGATTTAGAAAAGGAATTTAAAAGTTTCTGAAGGAAAAACATATAACTTTCAAAAAAAACTTTTAAAAACTGGCAACCTTTTGATTAAGTGGCAAGATTGTACTATTTACTTTCTGGGAAGGTTGGGAACAAGTGTACCACTCCATGGTTCAGAAGTATAAGTTAGAAGCCAAAGAAAAGAAAGGATTTAGATTCAGGAAAAATATGCACACATAGACTATGAAATTTCACATCTCTCACGTATACCTCCATTAAATTCTATGCTTTCAAGTAAGCTTATGTTGAATCCTTAGTTTGAAAAGTCCTTCTCTGGGCTCTCTAGGGAGGAATGTCAGTCTCAGAGTGGTGAGGTTCATAGCACATTCCCCTTCTTGGAGCTCAGTCTTGGCCTTTCTCCAGACCTGTGTTAGCCTCCTTCTTAGACACCAGGAGGGAGATTGAATGTTTGTGGTCAACCATGACAGACTACTGAAGCATTCATTGTATAAAGGTTTTAGCACTAGTGATTCTTATGATAATAAATTTCATGTTGATGAACTCATTGGGGGTAGAGATGAGGATCATCCACACTTCAGGAGCCTTTCTTTCTCTTCTGCAATTTTTCTGTAATTAATTGGACAAGTTCCTCCTTCCTCCTAGCCCCCAAGTGCAGCCATTGAAAGAATTAAAGAGAATTGTTAAGATTTATAGCACCACAATCTGACCTAATTTGGAGCAAGCACATTCCAGGGAGGAAAGGAGTCCAGATTTTAACTATCTGTTTTCTCTGTGTCTAAATCCTTCTCTCTTTTAGTTTAAGAAGGTCAAATACAAACATTGTTTCATTGAGATTTAGAGAATTTCATTTTCTGTGGTGGATGGTTGACTAATAAGCTTGATTCTCATGTGGGTGAAGGCCATTACATAAATGAAGAGTCTCTGTAGTTGAATCAAGAAAGGTGGTTTTGATTTTAGCTTCATTGAAAACTCCAAACTCAGGGCAAAAATCTTAGCATTTGCTAAAGCACACCAAACTGAAATGATAAATGTTTGACTTTCTCTGACAATCTTGGAAACAGAGAAGAGGGTAGGTGAACTAGGTGATGGGGATTAAGGGACACACTTGTCACGATCAGCAGCACCAGATGATGTCTAAAAGTGTTGAATCACTGTGTCGTACACCAGAGACTAATAAAACACTGTATGTTATTTACCCTGGGATTAAAACAAAACAGAAAGGTGAGGAAGGTGGAACTTGAGATGAATACATGTTACTTGACGGTGTTATTTGAAGGCTTCTAGGGCATTCGTTATCTTAAAAAATGGCTATGCTGAAAAAAAAATGAGAGATGGTGGTAGAAAATAAAATTTCAGATCTAAGTAATTAGTCAAATGTTTCAGAAGAACTTTAACATTCATGACTTTTTAAGCATAATGACCAACTCAAAAACAAAAACAAAGAATCAGACTCAACCCTTTTCAATCAGTAAATACTGTCCCATTACCCTACATCTCCTAGAGGCCTCAAAGCTCCTCTGGGAGAGGGGTTCCAGAATGGATTAAAGGTGGGGTGGGGGACACAGTTTTTTTTCTGGAGCTTCTTTCCCTGTAATACTGTTTAGCAGGGTTTTTCATACATATATTTCCAGCTGCCCTGTTCTAGGTCCAGCTCATCTATTCTACTGTTGCTCTGTTCCTTCTCTAGCCTCTCCAGGATGGCACAACATACATTTAGTGACAGTGTGTATGTAACTAGAATCTACACACATCCGTAGAGTCACTCCTAACACAGGTGGCATGACTTAGTGGAATGCCGTATTTGAGGTAAGGATAGTCATTGCTGCACCAGTGTAATGATGAAAATATCCTAGACATTCATAAGCTGGTAATAGGTAAATACACTAAGAAACAGCCATAATATAGAATATTACATGTATGAAGATGCAGGTAAGTTTTTACAAAAATGTTGAATGAAAAAAAGAAAGTTGCAGAAGGTTCCCAAAGTACAACAGAAAGTATATATAAACTAAAATGTGCAGGAAATACACTATCTAACAAGTATGTGTGTAGTAAAGACACTCAAATCTTTGTGGGCATGAAGAATGACACTAAGGGCGGTGGTTACCACTTGGGCATCAGATAGAGAGGAAGAGCGGGATGAGAGAAAAAGAACATGGGAGGCTTCCTTTATATTTTTATTTCTGAAATTGGGCAGTGGCCACAACTTATTTGCCTTATTTGCTTTTCTTTTTTGTATGCCTGGGAAAGTTTTCAGTATAATAAAATATATATATGTATATATATATATATATATATATATATATATATATAGGCTATAGACTGAATGTGACCCCAAATCCATATTACATGTGTTAGAACCTAACCCCCAATATGGTACTATTAGGAGGTGGTACTTTTGGCAGGTGATCAAGTCATGAGGGTGGAGCCCTCATGAATGGGATTAATGCCCATGAAAGACACTCCACAGAGCTCCCAGCCCCTTCCACCGTGTGAGGACACACAAGGAGACAGCCATCTGCAGACTAGAAAGTGGGCCATCACCAGACACCAAGTCTGTTGGCACCTTGATCTTAACTTCCAGTCTCCAGAACAGTGAGCTATAACTGTTATTATATGACATCCAGACTGTGGCACTTTTATCATAGCAGCTATACAGACTGAGACAGAAGGTCAGCATCAAACTCAGCGAGGGCCTGAGCTCTCAGCGTTGCCCTCCCTTGTGCTCACCATGGGCTCTGTTGGTCTCATTTTCTAACCCACAAAATGAAGAGTTTTCCTCAACAGTCCTTTAGGATCTTGGATGCCAGCCTGCAGGAAGGAGACCAATGCCACTGGCAGTCTGTCAGCACCCTCCCTAGGCCATGTCTGGACAACAGGGTGAGGAGAAAAGTGGAAAACTATGATTAAGTACAACCCCAAATGCCTGTTATGCCTGGATATTTTTAAAAATTGTACTGACCTGCTACCTCAGCGCCTGCTAAAGCCACCCCAGGGGATGAGACTCTTTGTTCTCCAGTTCTTCGAGAGAAAGAAGGTTCTACTGTTTCTCTTGGTGGCCCATTCTTGTATCTGGCGAGCACTACTAACGAGAACTGAACATGAGGAAATTCAGCTACGATCATCCCTGTTCCCTTTACTCCTTAGTGTTTTTATATTAGAAAATGTAGAGACTTGCGTAAAAATCACATGGCATTTTAAAATGTCATTAAAATAATATTTTTTTTTGAGAAGACTTAACGGCTTGATAAATGCCTATGATATATAATGTTAAATGACAAAGGAAGATATATTATCATATATAGTATGATCCCAATTCTTCTAAAAAAATAACACACACACACACACACACACACACACACACACACACACACACACACCGGTACACTGAAGACTGGAAGGAAATGCATCTAGGCAGTGGAATTATGGGTAATTTAAAATTTCTTCGTGCTTAAATGAATTTTTCGATTTTTCTACACTGAGCATATATCACTGCTAAAACCAGCCCCTCTCTGTGTATGCATTGCTATTTATTTTAAAAGGTGGTTTGTTTGGGACAGGAAACAAGTTTCTACCACCGTCCACCTGGCACTCACCCCTGCAGTACAGAGGGGGGCCTGGGGCCCCGCTCTGAATTAGTGAGTACGGATGCCGCACAAACCCTCCCCGAGAGTCATTTATACTCTAAGCCAGGTTTTCGAAAACCTGGTCTCATGTAGGCTTTTGAAGTTCTATTTGCCACACTGCAAAGGAACACATGCATTGCCAGAGAGGATTTGAATGCTTCCAGAGAGTTATAAAAAGTGGAATGGAATCAGCTCTGATTGCCAGCATGAAGTTTCCATCTAGGGAATGATAAAACGCCCTTGATGCATTTCCTCAGCCAGCTCAGCAGCCCAAAGCCCCATGGGAGACATCCCCTGAAACCACATAAATGTCTCTGTCTTCGTCAGCTTGGGCTGCCAAAACAAAATACCAGACTGTGTGGCTTCAAATTGATCTTTGCAGACTTCTGGAGGCTGGGAAGTCCAAGATCAAGGTGTCGGCGAGGTTTGACTTCTGGTGAGAGCTCTCTTCACAGTGGGGTAGGTGGCCGCTCTCTCTCTGTCCTCACTTGCCCTCCCCCGGCCTTTGCTCTGAGTGTGTATGTGCAGACTGTGTGGAGTATCTCTTCTTCTAAGGACACTATCCCTATCACTCCGAGGACCTTATCTGACCCTAATTACCTCCTCAAGGCCCTATTTCCATTATAGTCATATTGGAAGTTATGACTTTAACATATGAATTTGGGTGAGGGGGACACAGTGCACTTCTTAACAATGTTCTAAAAGTAAACTTTGGAGAGTCCCATTTACCTTTTTTCTGTGGAATCAGCCCACCAAGGCCCTCACCCCACCTACCTTTGTGGGGACCAGTTCTTTGAAGAATAGTGATGGGAAGAGCACAGAACAACGGAGAAGTAGATGGAAAACATATAGCTTTTGTGGGGAGTACACAGGGTAACAACTGGTAAAGGGCAGCATCTGTGAGGAAACTGCCATCCAATCCTATAAGGCTGGAAGTGAAGGAACAAACTCCACGTGTGCAAGGATGCCTGGAAATTGGGCCCCAAAGATTTATCCTTCTCTCCAGAGCTCTCTCCCTGCAATAGCCATTAAGGGATGTCTCCTCCCTCTTAAGAAACCCCTCTCCCAAAGTTGCCATTGCTTTTCTCTTCTCAGTCCTTGATGTATACAAGCAACCAAATGGGGCCACTCACCCAGGGTTGACTTCTGTGCACACTGAGTCGTCTAGGAATTTCCTTGGTTGACAACTCAGGGTATTTACTCAGTGTTACCTCTTGCAATGCTATTCTTAAAAAAGGAAATGACTAGTTGGCAGAGACTGGTTTTACTTTAGAACAATTAGTAAAGTGACTAGGGGATGCACCTAGAGCTGGGACTGTCCCCACAGATGCTCGTCACTGTGTTAGGTTCATTCTGACTTACGGCTGCAACTGGAGAGAATTTACCATCCTCTTGTTAGAATGATGACCTGCTTCATAAGACACAGCTCTCCAAAAAATACTTGTTGAAAGCACACATGAATAAATGACCAGTCAGGATGCCGATCATAGCAAGTGTTTCCATTGTCATCAACAACCACCATGATAATAATAGTTAATATTTATGGAGTGTGAACTGTGTGGCCAGAACTTTGGAGATGCCCAGAGATATCTCACAGTGTTTGGATAGAGAGAGCTTGGAGGTAGCTGCAGCATCATTTTGTTTTCCATATTGGCAGTCACCTGAAAGGTATCATTAGAAAGAGGGCTCCTTGGGGCGCCTGGGTGGCTCAGTTGGTTAAGCGACTGCCTTCGGCTCAGGTCATGATCCCAAAGACTGGGATCGAGTCCCACATCGGGCTCTCTGCTTGGCGGGAAGCCTGCTTCTCCCTCTCTCACTCCCCCTGCTTGTGTTCCCCTTCTGCCGTGTTTTTCTCTGTCAAATAAATAAAATCTTTAAAAAAAAAAAAAAAAAAGAAAGAAAGACGGCTCCACTGCTAAAATTTGAGTAGCGTCGCTTCACTCAACCGTCTCATTGAGAAAATCAGGTACCAGAGTTAGGAAATGCTTGGCAAATGTCATTTAGTAAGTGGCAGAGTGGAGGTGGGAAACCAGGTCTCAAAGACTGTTCTTTCAATCATGCTCCATTACCCTCTGCCCGTGATAATGTCATTAAAGTCACACTAAAGTGAGGGTTATCAATTGTGTGACTATAATAATCAGTGCTATATGGAGGCCCCACTATGTGCTGGCTGTTCAGCTAAGTACTTTAAAGGCATTGATTTTTTACATCCTCATGAAAATCCTGAGAAAGAGCTGTTATTGCCATCATTCAACAGATCCAGAAATTGAGTCATTGAGAGATCATGTATCTTGCTTAAGATCTCATAGGAAGTGTGGGAAGAAGCCAAGATTTGATCTCAAACAATACAGCTTCTCCTGATCGGTATATTATTCTGCATCCCAAGACTGAAAAGAATTTACACTGAAGCAAAGGTACACAGAATTCATCCTTAGCTTTTCCCTCTGCTTACCCTATTCTGGTAAAATAGTCACCCTATTTTCTAACTTTGAGAAATGAAAATTTTAGAATCCTCAATGGATTCATTGAAATCTCTGCACAGAATAAGCAGTGAGAGGATTTTTCCACTTTATAGATGAGGTGCCTGACAGAGGCTTATTAGACATAACTCACCATTTCTCATTCAGCAGATGCAGATAAGGTGAGAAATTGCATTAGTCTGAATTCCCAAACTCTGCTTACCCAACAGCATGAATGATCTTAAGGTGTGTAGAATAAAATGGTGTGTGTGGTGGGGGGAGGCCCAGTGGGGTGTGGATGTTGATGGATGAGGGTAGATAAGTGTGCAGGGGCTACATCGTCTGTGGCCTTGAAATTCTCAGCTACTGTGCATCACACGGAAGCTACTGGAAGCTTTAAGAGAGTGAGTGAACAGCAGTCATCTTTGTTTTTGAGAAATGCTTTGCATGGAAAAGACTGGATTGGAGTTGGATAGTTTCCTTGAAGACTACACAGGAGAATGGGGTTCAAGGAATTGACTTAGGAAGCTGTTGCAATTTTTCAAGACAGAGAGGCTGGTGCTTTGTTTAAGCAAAGGCAGAGATGACCGAACAATATTTGTAGGCAATCCACATACCTTGAAAGCTATGCATTTCAGAGATGAAAAATACTTTCTAGCATCCCTTAAGCTCTCAGGAAACCCTCTAGTGTTGATTGGATATAAAAGTGGTTGAAGGTTCATGGTGTGTGGATGCTTGATTAGAAATTTCAAACTAACTAACTCCTCTCCCTGGAGGTGGTAGAGGATGAAAATTAATGTGTATGTTTATTACACTGTTGATGCTGCAGAATTTAAAAGTAAAGTACACAGCTGACAGCATTAGCCAAATGATGTGGTGATGATTGACAGCTCAAAGGAAAGGTGAATTGAAAGAGATCCTTACCCTCCAGGATCCTTCTGTCTACAGGAAGACAAGAAAACAAAAAAAGTGCAACAGTTGTCTGGTCAGATGAGGCAATGTATCACTAAGGATCAAAGTGCAGGTGGTAAGAGGGACAGGTGTTCTCATAGTTGGTGGGTGGCAAAATGGTCTGAGTCTGGAGAACATTAGCTTCTCATTCATTTAGCAAATATTTACTTAGCAGCTACTGTGAGTCAGGCCCTGCCGGGATGGATGAGCGAAGAAAATAGACTTGTAAGTCCCTCCCTGTGTGGGGGGCTCACATTCTTGGAAACATTCTTAGAGGGGGTGGGGCTTGACTGGATTCTGAAAGAAGGGAGCCTTGACAGAGAGAAGACATCAGAGCAGGGAGGGGGCGGGGCCGGGCCGGTGGAGGGGAACTGGGAACCCCAGGCAGAGGAAATATTTACGGTGGGAAACCAAGAGAGTCTCTGGGAGTGGCCAAGGCCAGTTTGTGCTTGGGGCTGGAGGAAGCAGAAAATCGAATTGGAGGGTGAGGCTGGACTGGGCTTGAAAACTTGGCCAGGGTGACTGAACGTACTGAACGTTACCCTGCAAGCATCACAGAGCCCTGGGGAGAGGATGCAAGCTTCTTGTTGAAAGGAGGAGGCAGCAGATAGCAGAGCAGAAGGTGGGGCAGGAATCTGTGGCCATTTCAGAAATTAATTACTTTTTCCTTGCTTGCTCTGCCTTGTCTTTTTCTCTACCCTCTGAGTTTTAAAGATATCTAAAATGTTGTAATTATGTCTCAATGCATAAGAAGAGTAGAATCAGGTGAAGACAGCACACAGATCCATGGAAATTATTATGTAAATGGCTCAGCAGTAACACAGACAATGTTCCCAGAGTGAATACTTACCCATTCTTCTACTGGCTACTTAAGTATACTGTGAGCTTAAGGATAAATTCAGGCCACTGATATGCTTAGATGGAGTGGGACCCTGGGCAGGTCATCTGAACACAGTTCTTCCACTGGAAGTCCCTCATGGAGAATTTAAATTTAAAAGGATGATAATAAAGTGAAGAATTAAGAGCCAATATAATGGAGGGAAAATAGATAACATCTCCAAATTTTCTCTCTCTTATTCATACCACATGCTTTATGGAATCTTCTATCATTCTGACACTTGCCATTTATATCCCCAGCATCCCCTCCAGCCATTTATTTTACTCACTCTACTGAGAAGAAATAAAGCTGCTTAGGCAATTCTTTAGATTGCTCTGCAAAGTGTAGAACCCTGTGATGATTTCAAGTGTTCAAAAT
Organism: Spilogale gracilis; assembly: GCA_004023965.1. Taxonomy (NCBI): domain Eukaryota; kingdom Metazoa; phylum Chordata; class Mammalia; order Carnivora; family Mephitidae; genus Spilogale; species Spilogale gracilis. The sequence goes on along the minus strand of PITA01001848.1, from coordinate 115,399 downwards.
CCCTTCAATTTCAAAGCAAAGATGTGAATTATGGCTACCTTGAAGAGGAACAAGGGGATGTTCCCTATTTAACCCAGATGCCCCCAAGCTGCTACAACCCAATGATACACATGATTCTGGGGCAATTGTGGAAACACAAGTCTTAGACACAGTTTCCCCCAGTGATTTCTGGGGGTCTCCAGGGTGCCTCACTTGTGCTCAGAAACACATCTACTCATGTTCTGCCTGCTGCTGGTGTCCCGAGAGAATGCTCTCTTCTTGACACACTGTTTCTTGAACTCCTCGGGCTGCCCGTGTGCTCCAATGATGAGACTTCAGGTGGTCTATGGTGAGCTCTTAAACTTTATCACTGAGGCCCTGAAGCATTAGTGCTTGCATCCAGTTCCAGTAAATCCTTACGAGGCACCTGGGTGGCTCAGTCATTAAGCATCTGCCTTTAGCTCAGGTCATGATCCCAGAGTTCTGGGATTGGCCCCCCCATCGAGCTCCGGGAAGCCTGCTTCTCCCTCTCTCACTCCTCCTGCTTCTGTACTCCCTCTAGCTGTGTTTCTCTCTGTCAAATAAATAAATCAATAAATTCTTAAAAAATAAAATAAAACACAATATTTGTTAAAAAACAGGGACTTAAAATTAAAAAAAAATAAGTCCTTATGACTTTCAGCCTTGAAACCCTCCCCACAGAGCTTGACACTAGGCTGTCAGGAATGTGCATCAGAATGTGTGTTGCAGATGTGTTTCAATATTGAAGAACTGGAAGTAAACCGATTTTCCATCAGGGGAAAAAATTGGCTGAATAAATTGCAATATATCTGTACCGTGAAATAACATGCAAAGCTTGGAATGAATTAGAAATCTTTCAGAAGACTTGGAGGGATTTTAGTTGTAAATAAAATATGTAGAAATGTATATGAAATTTTATTCCATTTTTACACAACAATGGAACACCCCATACATTTTAAGATACGTGTATATGTAAAGGAGTTGTTTAATATGGTCTTTATAAGATTCTGTCAGTATTAAGAAACACAACGGAAGGATAGAACTTGGGGTGTTATAATGGTATCAGGTGCCTTCTGTGTCCCACTTCACATCTTTTCAGCACACCTTTTAAAAAAATATTTGTTAAAACTTTTTAAAAATTGTGGTATAAACAAGACATAACATGAAATTCACCATCTTAACCATTTTAAAATGCACTTTAGTGGCATTAAGTATATTCATCTTGTTGTCCAACCATCAACACCAATCACCTACAGAACTTCGCTCATCTTCCCAACTAAGAAAGTCCATACCTATTAAACAGTAACTCCCCATTTCTCTCCCACAAGCCCCTGGCAACCACCATTCTACTTTCTGTCTATGAATTGTACCCGATATAAGTGGAACCATATAATATTTGTCTCTCTGGGACTGACTTAGTCCACTTAGCACAATGTCCTCAAGGCTCATCCATATTGTAGCATGTGTCAGAATTTCTTTCCTTTCTGAGGTCGAATAATATGTCACTCTATGTATATACCATATTTTATTTATCTATTCATCCAGCTTGGGTTGCTTCCATCTTTTGGCTATAGTGAATAATGCTGTCATGAAACTGGGCATACAAATATCTCTTTGAGAACCTGTTTCTGTTTCTTTTGGATGCATAACCAGCAGTAGTCATGCTAGACCATATGATCATTCTATTTTTAATTTTTTGAGGAAACACTATACTATTATCCATAGCAATCACACCATTTTATGTTCCCAATTACAGAACAAAAGGGATCCAAATTCTTCATATCTTCACCAACACTTGTTATTTTCTTCTTCCTTCCTTCCTTCCTCCCTCCCTTTCTCTTCCTTCCCTCCTTCTGTCTTTCCTCCCTTCTTTCCTTCCTTCCTTCCTTCCTTCCTTCCTTCCTTCCTTCCTTCCTTCCTTCCTGTAGCCATTCTAATGGGTATGAGATGGTATCTCACTGTGATTTTAATTTGCACGTCCCTAATAATTAGCGGCATTGAATATCTTTTCATGCACTTATCAGATATTGGATGTCTTCTTTGGAGAAATGTCTATTCAAGTTCTCTGCCCATTTTTTCATTCAGTTGTTTGTTTTTCTGTTGTTATTGTTAAGTTGTAGGAGTTCTTTATATAGTCTGGATAGTAACCCCCTTAACAAATATATGATTTGTAAATATTTTATCTCATTTTTCATTCTCTTGATTGTGTCTTTGATGCACAGATGTTTTCAATTTTGATATAGTCCTATTTGTCTATTTTTTCTTTTGTTCTCTATGCTCCAGTCTGCCTTGAGTGCCAGATTTTGCTTCAGCAACCAGCTTCACGCAGGTGTGACTTGACAGGCCCTCTCTTCAGCTCCACTGCTTGTCCTCACTTGGGATTTCTGAGTCCACTGTGCAGAATGCCTCCTGGATCCACCTAGTATCTTGCATGGCTGCACAACCTGGAATGATCGAAGTGGGTGACACTCATGTAGCATCCTTTGACCAATGGGACTCAGGAGCTGGTAGATTGATGCTCTCTTCTTCCTTCCTGCTGGTGGGAAATTCCCAGGTGCATTCCATACAACTTCTCAGGTGTCTATGCTAGGTGCCCAAACAGCCTGCCCAAAGAGATCATGTCAAATCTCTAGAACCTATGAGTATTATTTTTTAAAAGGGTGTTTGCAGATGTGCTTAAATTAATGCTAGTATAATGAATATAGACAACAATATTATAATATAGTCATCAAACTTGCTAAGAGACAGGAACTTAATTATCCCGCCAAAAAGAAAGGATAACTACGTAATGTGATATGTATGTTAATTATCACTACAATGGAAATCATATTATAACATATGCATGTATCAGATTAATATGCTGTACACCTTAAATTTATACAATGTCATATGTCAAATATATTCAATAAAAAATAAGGGTCTTGAGATGAGATTATCTTGGATTCTCTAAGTGGGCTCTAAATCCAATGACAAGAGACTTTTTAAGAGCAAGGCAGAGAAAAATTTGAGATAGAGTGAAGAGGAGGAAACACAGACACACAAAGAACGTAATGCAAAGACAGAGCAGAGAGAAATGCAGCCATAAGATAAGGAATGCCAACAGCCAGCTGCGGCTGGAAGAGGCAAAGAGCCTTCAGAGGGACTTCAGTGCTGCTGATACCTCAATTTTAGACTTGTAACCAATTCATCTATGAAACGGTACATCTTTGTTGTTTCAAGTCAGCAAGGTCAGGGTGATTTGTTTCAGCAGCCACAGGAAACCAACACAATGTTCTCAACAGGATATAGCCATAGTTGCCCACAGTTGGGGCAAGCTCAATGACTGAAGGACTGGCTTTTCTCTTTATTTCTTCTTCCTTCCTTATTTCACTCATCCTGGGGCCCCATCCCTATTCTCTAGGATCATTTCCCAAAATAATTCCTTGTGTGTAAGCCCTGGTCTCAGGTTCTGCTTTCTGGGGGTCTGGGCGGGGTGTGGTAGTGGTGGGGATGTAGGCTAAAACACTTGGTTCCAGAAGTGACCCTCAAAAGTAGAACCTCAGGATGGGATTGTGGAGCTGGCTCACTCACTGGCAGGAAGTGGGCAGCTAACAACTCCAGGCAGCTAACAAGGCATCCAGGGCATTAGGAAACGTGTGAGGCTCAGTGCTCAGGGGAATGCAAGAACACATCCAATAAGTTTAGAAGACAACTTATTTTTTCTTGTACCTCCTACTACCAAGTCAGAGATCATACATTTGGTGTGCCTCTTTCAATTTGGAGGCTGCATTTGATACATTTGGGAATACTGCCCTTACCCATTGATTGGGTAACTCAGAATCCTCAATTTTGAGAAGACTCTGTAGTGAGCAGGGTCAGGCTTTGGAGCAAGCTGTTATCACTTGGGTCATAAGATCCAGCAGATCAAATAATTCTAGAATTATCCACCGTAGATGAGGATGCTTGTGTGGGTCCTGGGAAAGCCCTAACAGGAAAATCATAGCATCAACCCCTAGGGTTCTGGAGCAAGGTCATGCCTTCTGCAGCAGAGATTTACTCACCATTTGAAAAGCAGCTCTTATGTACTACTTGGCTCTAGAGGAGGTTGAGCGCCTGGGACCTGAGCTGCTGATCAAAAGTAGGACATTAGGGCATGCACCGAATCATAAGATTGGACAGATAGAGTAGCAATCTATCATACAAAAGAAAATTTAGATTTTGGATTGCACATGGAGAGGCACAGACGGCACATCAAGTTACATGAACAGGCAGCCCTGACTTCTAGGCCACCTACAATTGCTGTACCATTGTCTCCCATCAACTTATACCTGTAGCTTCATGGGGTCTCTTTTTTTAAATTAATTTATTTTATTTTTAAAAGAATTTTATTTATTTATTTGACAGAATAGCAAGCACAGCAGGGGGAACAGTAGGAGAGGGAGAAGCAGGCTCCCCACCAAGCAGAGAGCTCGATGCAGGTCTCAATCCCAGGACCCTGGGATCATGACCTAAGCTGAAGGTAGACACTTAACCATCTGAGCCACGCAGGTGCCCCATCATGAGAGTTTCTTGTGAATAACTGACACAGGAGGAGGAAAGAATGTAAACACTGTTCATAGATGGATAAGCACAATATGTTGGCACTAACTGAAAACGGACTCCTCTGCACTGTAGTCCCAGCCAGGTACACTCTGTGGGACAGTGAGAAGAGAAATCCTCTTTGTTGGGAGAGCTGTGAGCAGTTCACTGATTACTCAATTTTGTATGGACACAAAGATGGCCTGAGAAACGGTGAAACATGGACCCTTGGCACTGGTAAGTGCCCTGGCTGAGTGGTCAGAGACCCGAAAGTGGTTGGAAGATGAGTCAAGGTCGGAAGATGGGGTGTTTGGGTTCCTCTGGGCACAATGTGAAAGATTTTGGGGTCTCATGTTAATTCTCACCAGAGAGCATCTACTGCAGACAATGTCCACCTTGTGTGAATAAGAGCCAGCCTCTCTCCTTGCCCACCCCAGGGCTTCTTCAATAATTTCCCAAGTGCCATAATAATAGAGATCAAGGCTATATGACTGGCCCAACAGTTTGAACTTCTTCTCTTCAAGGCTGATTGGGCACTGCCACCAACGAATACCAGATTTCCAACCAAATAAGTTGTAGACAAGCTCTTGATGTGACAGCGTTACTCAAGGAGACTAACCACCTATCTGGTGGCAGGTGGATTTCTTCAAGTGTCTTCACCCTGATGGAGGCAGCCATTTGTTCTTATAAGAATTGACACCTACTCTGGATATTATGAGATTTTCCTCCATGGCTGGTAGTATCACCATGCAGGGGCCTACAGAATGCCTGATTTACTAGTATAGAGTATACCTAACATTGCCTCAGATAAGGGACCCATTTTATAGTAAAGGAGGTATGCCATTGAATGCATGACTATAGGAGTCATTGATTCTCCCATAATGCACATCACCTGGAAATTGACAGCTTAATGGAAGAACAAAAGACTTACCAAAGACTTCCTTTAAAGTGTTACCTTGGGCACAACACTCAGTGGTGTTGGAGTGTAGCTTTCAGGATGTGTCATATGCCACTGAACCACTGGCCAGAGCATGGTCTGTGTCCCCAATAGCTAGAACACATGGATCCTGGAACCAAGAGGTAAAAGAAGGATTAGCCCATCTCACCACTACTCCCAGTAACCCACTTAAGGAATTTATACTTCCCACCTTTAACTTTATGTTCTATTGGATTAGAAATGTCTCAGGTGGAAGGTAAGGGGTTTGGAGGCAGGCTTGTACAAGAGGGTCCTACTTAACTTGAAATTACAACTACTGTCCAGTAATTTTCTTTTTCTTTTTAAAGATATATTTATTCATTTTAGAGAGGGGGGGGAGAGAGAGAGCTTACACAAGTGGGGGAAGGGACAGAGGGAGAGAATCTTCCATCAGACTTCCCAAGAGGGCAGAGTCTGATCTACAACCCATGAGATCATTACCTAAGCCAAAATTAAGAGTCAGATGCTCAACTCACTGAGCCACCCAGGCATTCCTGCCCAGTTATTTTAGATTCCTTGAGCCAGTGGATCCTAAAGAACTATATTGGTGGGGATAATTGACTCTGAACACCATGAGGAGCTAGGGTTGCTGCTCCCCAGTGGGGTAAGAAAGGAGAATGTTTAGAAGTCATGAGACACTCAATACAAGAGTTAAGTATAAATGGGCCACCCCAACAACCATGACCCTCTAGGGGTAAGGGAACTAAGGCCCAACTCTGCAGCTGAAGGGTAAAGTTCTGGCTGAAGATGAGGGAGGTCTGAAATGTGTATGGGGGGAGCCATGATGCTCAACAACAATGGTATTGGGACAGTATGTGGCAGGGAGGACCAAATATCGGTCCACTAACTGTCCTGCGTGAAGCCTTTTGTAGAAATTACTACTAGCCATCACATTAAGGACCCTGTGGCTGACTGGACTCCAGGGAGGGCATGAGTGCATCTGAATGGTATAAGGAGTAGATCATATTGGATATCTCTCATGCCTCACACCTTACATCTCTCCAGCCTACCTCTCACTGTGTCAATTGCTGCAGTGACCAGTGCAGATATAACCTTCCAGCATCTTCCCTCAGCTGCATCTCATTTCTCACTTTCTGTGTGGAGTCTTCTCTGAAGCCACTCTAGGAGACGACTGCTCCACCAGTCTGGCATCTGCTTGCTCATGTGCAATCTAGATGAGAGCATTCATACTCCATGTGGCAATCCTTGACCAGGGGGAGATAGAAGCTGCTAAACAAATATGTTCTTCCATGTTCCTTCCCACAGGTGGACAACTCTGGGGTCCATTTCACACACCTCCTTAGGTGTGGGCCAAATGGAGCTACAGTTGTTCATATAAAGCTCAATAAAGCACATTTGCATTGCCTTTTTCCTACCCTGTTTTATACTCTTTCGACTTCCTCATTCTTATTCCCTGGGTCACTTCCTCAAATAAACTACTTCCTTGCAAACCCTGGCCAAAGGCTCTGTTTTCCGGCTAAGACATTTAGGTGACTTGGGAAAAGTGAGGGTAGATATGGGCTGCCAATATAGGTGAGGACAGAGAGAGAGGGGAAAGGTGTCCACAGGAAAAATTATCATTTGTAGATCTAATTTTTGTAAAATGACATAGATGTGTATATGTAGACATAAAGAGATACTTGCAAAATGGTCACCCAAATATTTGCATTGGTTATCGTAGCAGGGTGTAATATATTGTCTTATATTTTAAAAGCACTATATTTTTATAAGTTGTTTGAAATATTTACACTAAATGTATGATATTTACATATAGTAATCAGAAAAACTTTGCAAGGAAGGGGGTATAAACAGTGGAGAAGGAAGTAAGCCTTCAGGCCAGGGTGGGAGTTCTCTCTTCAGACATCTGCACACAAAGCTTTTCCTCCTTCCTGAATCCAGAAAACAAATCCCTCTCTCACTGTCAGCTCAAAGTAAATGGAAATTCCCAGGCAAGACCAGAACCCACTGCTTCCATAGCAGGAGCCAGACTTCAATCTGAGCTCAACTGGATCCCCTGCTCTGCATACCCACAGTCTCTTCCACAGTGGTTGAAAAGGGATGACTGGAACTCCAATTTGTAGGGAAAGAAAAAGAAAGTTCTGAACTCATTGAGGTTTTGTGTTTCCTCAAAATTCTCTAGCTACACTAGTTAACAAGGGGAGATCAGTAGGCTTACAGATTACAAGAATTTCCTCTGAGAAACGATGCTGTGTTCTTATCGTCTTCTGTCTTCCACTGGTTGGGGTTCTTACCCCACTAAAGGCCTCCTTCCAGCCCACAGGTCCAAGTGTCTTATTTAAAATTGTCCTCAATATGCTTTGGCCCAGGTCATCCCCTAACTTGGCCCTGAATGGAAAACACATGAGGCTATGCTTTTGGGAGGTAGAGGAAGCTACTGAACCTCTATTTTGAACTAGGACTTGAATTTTGGAAGATAGAGATAGGTTTCTAATTTGAAGTATATAGTTCTATCTCTTATAGAGAAAACCTTCCAGGGAGAAGATTCTAAATATGAAGCATTTTTAAATGTGTTCTAGAACGAAGAAGGTTGGTAAAGTCAGATCCAAAATCCTGGTTTGACAGCAGATTTCATGCTGTTCAGTCTTGTCTTTTTCCCACTGGAAAAAATGGAATAAAGGCTTATAGTTGTCATTTAATTCAACAATGATAAGAGAGAGGGGCCTGGGTGGTGAATCAGTTAAGCGGCTGACTCTTGGTTTTGGCTCAGGTCATGATCTCTGTGTCATGAGATCGAGCCCCACCATGGCTCTATGCTGAGTGGGGAGTCTGTTTGAGATTCACCCTCCCTCTGCCCCTTGCCCCCACTCGAGTGTGTGTTCCAATAAAAGAAAATAAATCTTTTTTTTTTTTTAAGATTTTATTTATTTGACAGAGAGAAACACAGCAAGATAGGGAACACAAGCAGGGGGAGTGAGAGAGGGAGAAGCAGGCTTCCCGCTGAGCTCGATCTCGGGTCTCCGGAATCATGACCTGAGCCGAAGGCAGTCGTTTAACCAACTGAGCCACCCAGGCGCCCCAAAAGAAAATAAATCTTAAAAAAAAAAAAAAAACAGAACAGTAAGATCAATGTTTCTATCACCCAGGGACAAACTTATGAGCATGATTACTCCTTATGGAGAACCATTATTTACACATTGAACCTCTCAGATTTCTCTATTATCTTTCTTCTATCTCCCAAGTTTGGGTTTTCCTTAAACCTCACATTCATTACCATCCTCACCCAACCCCTTTTTCCTTGCCTTAAGGCTTCTTTTACTTTTTGAAGAAAATATTCTCAAGGTCATGGGCTTCCTTTGAGCAGGTAGTTGGTTGCTGGAATAGTGTACCTGAATGTCTTTGCTTTGTTTTTTTATTTTTTGTGTTTTTAAAAAAGATTTATTTATTTATTTATTTATTTATTTATTTATTTATTTAATGATTTATTTTGTTTTATTTTCCAGTTTTCCAAGATTCATTGTTTATGCCCCACACCCAGTGCTCCATGCAATATGTGCCCTCAGTACCCACCACCAGGCTCGCCCATCCCCACCCCTTCCAAAACCCTCAGTTTGTTTCCCAGAGTCCACAGTCTCTCATGCTTTGTCTCCCTCTCTGATTTACCCCAGTTCACATTTCCTTTCCTTCTCTTAATGTCCTCCATATTACTCCTTATGTTCCACAAGTAAGTGAAACCATATGATAATTAACTTTCTCTGCTTGGCTTATTTCACTCAGCATAATCTCCTCCAGTCATGTCCATGTTGATACAAAAGTTGGGTATTCATCCTTTCTGATGGAAGGGTAATATTCCATTGTATATATGGACCACATCTTCTTTATCCATTCGTCTGTTGAAGGGCATCTTGGCTTAAAGATTTATTTATTTATTTGAGAAGGAGAGAGAGTGAGAGCATGACCCTGAACTGATGATCTCTGCCATAACCAAGAGCTGGAGGCTCAACGACTGAGCCACCCAGGTACCCCCTGAATGTCTTTAGGATAAATCTTTCTTCCCATCTCAGCTGGCTACCTTGGGGGATGAGGGTGCTTATCCCCGGTCTGGGATGAGCTGGTTACTCAGGTGGGGGAGGCTGGTGGCCTCAACTTATATGATATTTACATATTTGTGCAGCCTAGGAACTTTCTGGAGTACTGGAAGTGTTCTCTACCTTGGCCATGTGGTCATTACCAGGTATATAATACATATAAACTAATAGGTTTTGTATACTTGATTGTATATAAGGTATGCTTCAGTTAAAAAATAGTTAAAAATATATATGTTTTCAATGTGCATGGATAAAACCTCAAACCCTCCTCCTTAGGACTTTGGACTTTGAAATGCAAAACAGAGGTCGTTGTTATGTTATTGGATGTTAAACACAGGTAAGGTAACGTACATTTTGAATAAACAGCAATTTTGGTTAGTATGTGCGTCTTATAACTGCAATACCATTCCCTTCCCCAAGAGAATATTAGAGCTAGGAAGAAACGGACCTTCTATTGCATGGCACTGGATAGGAGGCCGCTGCCTCCACTCAGTTGATTAGTTTCTTCTTTTTCTTAAGGTGACATTTGATTTATAGCTGACAGTACCACAGAATGCAATGTCGTTTCAAAACTGAAAATGCTCAGTTCTTGAGTGATGGACCTGTGAACAACTCCTGCTTTTAAGGATCCTTTTCCTGGACAGCCTGCCCAGCTGTGCTGCTGGGGGCGCTGGAGCTTGGGGCTGGAGGGGGCAGGCCATTGGGTCTCAGCTGTGTGTATTTCCTGCTCCCCACACTCCGGGCTCTTGAAACAAGACAAGATGCAGTCCAAACCACTGGTTAGGGTCTGTTTACAAGTTGGAATTGTTGCTTTTTTTTTTTTTTTAAGATTTTATTCATTTATTTATCATAGAGGGAGAAAGCACAAGCAGAGGGAGCACCAGGCAGAGGGAGAAGCAGGCTGCCCACTGAGCAAAGACCCTGATGTGAGACTGGATCCCAGGACTCTGGGATCATGACCTGAGCTGAAGGCAGCCCTCAACTGCACGCGCCACCCATGTGTCCCAGAATTGTTGCTTTTATTCTTTGGGTTTTTTGTGTTTTTTTTAGATTTTATTTATTTATTTGACAGTGAGAGACACAGCAAGAGAGGGAACACAGGCAGGCGGAATGGAGAGGGAGAAGCAGGCTCCCAGGATAAGCAAGGATCCTGGGCTCAATCCCAGGACCCCAGGACCATGACCCTAGCCAAAGGCAGGTGCACTGCAAAAGACATATTTTTAGAAATACCTGCCTGACCGTACAATCTTCTTCACCCTCTATCTCACTGAGTGATATTTAGAATACACCAGCCTTGCAACTAGGTACTCTGACCATGTTCTATAACCTGCCCATCTTTCCCCTTCACCCACCTCAAGTCATCATTTCTTGTTAGAATAAATGAAATCATCATTTGGTGACTATTATTATTTTAGAGCATTTTCTTTTAAAATAATTTTAACTATAAGAAATTGCAAAAATAACACAGAAAGTTCCCCTGTACCCTTCATCCATCTTCCCCCAATAACCTGTTACATAACCACTGGTTATTATTTTATAGCATGACTCACCTCCCCCATCCTTAACTCCAGCCCCCTTGCCCCCAGCAATCAGCAATCAGTCTTGGCTTCTGAAAGAGCCTCATATCAAACAGAGGCAAGTTTGCAAAGATGAGCACGAGGAGCGAAGAGTAAACCTCACTTCCTGGTTCCTATCCAGAGCTCCTTGTGTCTGTACATGATCTGGCTCCTCAAGCCAGGTTAAAAAAGAAATCCCCAAATGAAAAGTGATGGTTTATTTAAAGTAGAGGCAGTGAATAACTCACGAATTCATGCATTTGCCTATTATTCTTCCTTGCCATGAAGATGGGTGGATGAATTCATTCATCTCTCTGCCTACACACCTCTCCCAATTGTGATGGGAAAATGAGGTGGGTTGCGGAGGGCAGTGAGGTGTGATGGGAAAGGGATAGAACCAAGACTAAAGATGGAGCCCTAGTTCTGCCAATGGAATGAACTTGGTGAGTCACTCTCTGAGTCTTCATTTCCTCCTTTGTAAAATGAGGGAGGAGGACTGGATAGGGGTGAAGCCAGAGGCTCACTTGAGGCCCAGTGGAGACCTTGGCCAACTGCATGGAGAGCTCTGGGGCCAGAACGCCCTGTGGTATGGTGTCATTAGGGCTGAAGACATAGCAGCATGAGCTGGCCTAGGACCGGCTGTGACCCATAACGGTCTCAAGTGCTGCGAAATTAGGGTTTCACGGAATCGTCATCTGGGAGGCTCATCACAGTATCCACCACCATGTGGAAGCACAGGGTGCTGTTAATTAACAGGATAATGAGAATAATAGGATATTAACATGTACAGGGATATTAAAGATCATGCAGTTCAACCTCTTCAGTTGGGTTCTATGGCTTGCCTCAGGTCTTTGTCCTCTCCAACCGTTCTTTCCAGGACAGGGTAGCTCACATGCTAGGCACATGACAGACTCTCCACAAGAGCACAGAGAGGACCAGGCAGGCCACCAGTCCTAACTCTGCCACCAGCCCTGGCCAGGGAGCCCTGGAGCCCTTACTAGTACTTTCTAAAAACTCTTTGACCCCCAGTGCCTTCAGCCTTTCAAAGAAAGTGGCCCTTATCCTGCTGGCCTCTGGCAAGCCCTTCCCCAGAATTTTTTTCAAGTCAATCTTTTCTCCTTGGTGCCTGGTGAGAAGGGCATTAGGATAAAGTCTAGTGGTAATGGTGCTTTGGTGCTTGGATACCTTTGGCCAGGGGGGAAGTTCATCAATTCATCACCCAAAGCTGAATTGACAGAGCACAGAGCCAAGCCTGAGATTATCCGGAGCTGGCATTTTCCCTGGATTTGAACAATTCATCTGTGAGGGTCGCTGGGGCTGGTTAGAGAGGCCCAGCAGGCTTCGGTAATGAACCCTTTGGTTCCTGCTGGGAGCAGGCCACTGTGCCTGGCGGCACTTGGGGGGGGGGGTGGGAATCAGGGCAAAAGCATGCCAGAAACGGTTACATTTTGTAAGAAATGTGTCTTATCTTGTTCCATTCACAGAGGAAAAGAAAATATCAGCGCTAGAGCCAAACCTATTTCTCAGGGTAATCCATCTCTGTTCAGCTGCTCGCTGCAAATCTCTCTTGCATTAGGTTTCCCGGGCTTCAGACTAATGAAGCGCTATATTCCTCGGAAATTTAATAACAGTCCTACGTGCCTTTTGAAATTTGTGTTTCTGTGTCTTATCTCCACCTAATGCGTTAATATGGAAATTAATTTAGTGCTCATCAGATAAAGTGAATTGTCAAGGTAGGGATTTCTTTTAGCCTTGCTGAAAGTTCTCCCCGCCCCCTCTCTGGCAGCTGAATACTTAGTATCCAAATAGGGGAAAACAAATTTGCTGCAAATATATAGGAAGTACCTTAGAGCTGAAGGGATTCTAGCTTTTCAAGCCTGTATCTGACCTAGCCTTCTCTGCTCCGCTGGGTTCTCATCACTCCCATTGTGTCCATTGATCAGACCTCTAGATGTTTCCTAAAAGCTCACATTTTTCCAAATCTCTGTCCCTTTGTATACATATGCTAGTCCTTTTGCCTGGGCCCCACCCTTCTGCAATTGCCTGCCTTACCTGATGCCATTTCCTCAGAAAGATTGGGGGTGGGGCCCCTTCAGTACTGGGGAAAAGAGTGGGGACAGAGACACCATCCCACAGGTCAGCATATGCAAATTCCTTTCAGAGCTGAGATTCAGATTCCCTGCTCCCTCCCTCCGTGGACAGAATTTTTGCAAGAAAAACCCATTCTTATTTATGGGAAGCTGACCTTGGCCCTGTTGCTTTAGGAAGGATTGCTTTTATTTGACTCCTGCTGGATGTATTGTGGGCAATTCCAGTGGTAGGCCCTGGTCATTGTTGGTGTCTTAGACTTAGCAGGCCCAGCAATAGAGCATCTCATGAGTGGCTACATGAATGAAAGAGTAAAGGAATAAAATATGAACAGGAAATAGATTTATTTCCAAGAGACAATGGCTGGAAAATTGTTTTCCTCTGATTTAGAAGATTATAGCTTAAAAAAAAAAGTCATTCTCTTTAAAAGAGAAAATAAAGGGGGTGCCTGGGTGGCTCAGTCAAATAAGCCTCTAACTTGTGGTTTCAGCTCAGGTCATGATCTCAGGATTGTGGGATTGAGCTCCCTGTCAGGCTCCACACTCAGCTCACAGTCTACTTGAGGATTCGCTCTCCCTCCTTCCTCCTCTGCCCCAACCCCACTTGTGTGCACACATACTCTCTTTCTCAAATAAATAAATAAATCTTTTTTTTTAAAAAAAAGGGGGAGGCAGAAAAAAAAAGGTAAAAGACCCTCCAGGTCAGAAGCCAGACCGGATATTCCAGAGTTCTGAAAAATTAAGAACAGTGAATTCATGCCCCTTGGACCCAAAAGGCATGTGCAACCCAAGTGTTTGCCTTTCCTTTTGAGGAGCCTTCCTCTGGAATATTTAGTGGAGGGAAAAAGCTTGTTTCAAACGTGCACCCTGAGGAGTTCTTCTGTGACATAAGATCCTCTCCCTTCCACCCAGCACAGCCATGCAGCCTCCTCCTATGACACTCCAACTTCAGTGTCCCTGGCCTCTCGCCCTGCCCCATGCTGTGCTCCCTCCACCCGGAGGTCAGAGCCTCCTTCCTGCCACCCATCCATTCATTTCTCACAGAAACCTCTTATAAGGCTATCTGGGAGAATCTGATTTCACTGAGGGCGGGGGAGTGGTAAGGAAAGGAAATGGCAACACAGGAGGGAAACGTTTTTCCCACTGTACTTTATATCATCATCTATGGTAACCATGAGAAAAGCCATTAGCACTACATAGAGGTGACACGCTTTAGCTCCCAACCTTGTTCCCCCACTTTAGATCATCTTCCTTTGGAAGTTCAGAGGGGCGCCTGAGTGGCTTAGTTAGTTAAGCCTTCTACTCTTGGTTTCAGCTCAGGTCATGATCTCAGGGTCATGAGGTTGAGTCTTGCATTGGGCTCAGTGCAGAACCTGCTTAGAGTTTCTCTCTCTCCCTGTGCTGCTCCCTTCCTCCCTCTCTCTATCTCTCACTGAAAGAAAGAAGAAAGAAAGAAAGAAAGAAAGAAAGAAAGAAAGAAAGAAAGAAAGGGAGGAAGGAAGGAAGGAAGAAAGAAAGAAAGAAACTGAGAAAGAAAAAAAGAAAGAGAAAAAGAAAGAGAAAAAGAAAGAAAAAAGAGAGGCTACCTGTATATTCACTACCCAATTTCAGGAGGCACCATTTATTTAGCATGTAGTAGAAACAGTGCCCCTGAAGTCAGGCAGTGTAACAGCCCTGAAGAGAGGTCCCTTCAGACCTCCAGAGCTCCTAGAAAGGCCCACTGCCCTACTCCGGATGGCTGGTCTTGCCTAAGGTTGGCCTCCCTGTCCCCCAACTTCTGCCTCTAGAGACAGCCAACCCCAGCACCACGCAGATCAGGACAGCCCTCAAGCCCTTGGCACTTGAGGTGGGTCGACTCTGAGCTCTTCTTGTCAATGCAAGGTTTACCCACACAAATTGCTCTTTCTGTTGTCCTGGGGTAAGTATGGCCTGAACTCCCCAAGACAGAGGCTAATTCTCTCAGACATCATAGTTTCCCAGTCTACACTAATAAAGTAAAATGTCTTCCTACATAGGACAGTTATTCATGCACTGACCCCATCCCACAATGGGTTATATTATTTTCTAGTATTAGACATGATGACGTAAGAACACTCTCCTACCCACTGCACCCCAATCCTCTTGGCCTTATCTGGGGTGTGAAGGAATAGTGCACTGAGAGACTTCTTATCCATTAGTGGGAAAACAAAGAAAGCTACTCTCTGTGGAGGCACATTCAGTACCTGGTTTCATGTAGTTCTAGTTTCCCTAAGAAACCCCCCCCACACACACACACACTTCATAGGCACAGCCTCTATGCCCACTCTCAGCTCTGCAGGCAGGAGGGCAGTCAGTCACTGGAGGCCCGTCCTGGGAGGAATTAAGGCATCTGCTTTCAGGAAGCTCCGGACACTTGGGAAAGTCACACTGTCTCCCTTGCAGGGACACTCTGAACTCTTGAGAAGCACAAAGCCACCCAGCACACAACCTGGGATACTGAGGGCTGTGTGGAAGAGATCCCCACTCAAAGAGGAAAGAGGTTACCTACCATAATGCAGTACCAGACCAAATGGAAGTGTCTTCCATTCGTATATCCCACCTTGGTTCTCCCCATCTTCCTTGTTGAGTATTTGCTGTGGGACCCTCTGTCATGGCAGCTGTAACTATGGGGAGGGAGAGACCATGGCTTACACCTGATGGGACAGTGAGTTCATTCATTATGAGTGATGTATTCAATTCAGGGGCCATTTAATGAGCTTACTCTGAGCTGTGTTGCTGTGTTATTTGCATGTTACTTAAAGATAAATCACACATATTTTAAACCCTAAAATGATTTCAATCTAGTAGAACAGTGTTTCTCAAACTTTTGTGACCTTGATATATAGTAAGAAATATCTTTTTAAAAATTTATAATTCACTGTGGTAAAAAACCACGTAATATAAAATTTGCCATCTTCATCATTTGTAAGTGTATAGTTCATAGTGGTAAGTACCTCACTTTGTTGTGTAACAGATCTTCAGAACTCTTCATCTTGCAAAGCTGAAACTCTACTTCTACATGAGTGTCTTCTATGTTGCTACACAGGATGTGGCATATGTGTGCATACATACACACATACACACACACTCCACTGATACAAACATCTCACGAAACGATACTTGCTCTCACTACAGGGGACACACCCACTCTGATATTTTCCTTTATCCTTTATCCTATTATACTCTTATTTCTATTCTATACTACTTTTGTTCTATGCTTATTTTCTTCATTGCTTTTGAAGGTGCTGATCACAAACCCACAATTCATGTTTCATACCTATGCTTTGACAAGCTCTCCAGGAGAATATAGACAAAATTACAAATAACGATGTGACAAGGCAGAGTCAGATTTGGGGCACAAGGCAGAGGAAAGAAGAAAGTTCTGGAGGATTCCCAGGAGGGAAGACACCTACCGAGTCAGCAAGTTCATGAAAGTTCATTTGGAAGGAGGTCATTCTCAGAAATCTACCTCAAAATCTCGATGTGATTTCAACAGTGATCTGACCAGTTGGAGAAGGGAGAGAGGGCATGGGTTAAAAGGAAGCTGCTCTAGGCACATGAAAGATGAAATGTGATCCTTACAGCATAACTTAGTAACTTGAGTAAATTTGTCCATTTGTTCTCTTATCTGTACAATGGGGATAGTAATACTAGCCACCTCTTAGTAAAGTGAGGATTAAATGAGTTAACCCACGTAAAACTTAGTCTAAAAACTGCCCAGGGGTGCCTGCGTGGCTCAGTCCTTAGGCGTCTGCCTTGGGCTAAGGTCATGATCCTAGAGTTCCGGGATCTAGCTCCACATCGGGGTCCCTGCCCCTTAGGAAGCCTGCTTCTCCCTCTCCCACTCCTCCTGCTTGTGTTCCCTCTCTAGCTGTGTTTCTCTCTGTCAAATAAATAAATAAAACCTTTTTAAAAAAATGCCCAGTACATAGGAAACGTGCGGTGCTAGTGCATTGCTTCTTAATATTTTATTTTGAACACATTACTTCTATGGGCCACTCATCCAGATACTCCACCTATTCAAAATATCAATGCAAGAAACAGAAAAAGGGGCAGGGGTGGCTCAGTTGGTTAGGTGTCTGCCTTTGGCTCAGGTCATGATCCCAGGGTTCGGGGATGGAGCCCCACATTGGGCTGCCGGGCCAGTGGAGAGCTTGCCTTTCCCTCTGCCCCTCACCCTGCTCATGTTCTCTCTCTCTCTCTCTCTCTCTCTTTCTCTCTCTCTCTCAAATAAATAAATAATATCTTAAAAAAAAAAGAAAAAAGAAACAAAATGGAATGTACTTTCTGTTAAGAAGTTGCCTGAAGGCTGTGGAGTTACTGGCATGGATTTAATAGTCTTTCCTCTGCAGAAGAGAAAGTAGTAAAAGAGTCAAAGCAGTGATAATCATAACTGTCATTGAGTAATGTTCAAGCACAGTATTGAGCCTTTCATGCATGTCCGTTGCTCTAATCTGTGTAGTAGTTATGCACTAATGTACGCCACTAACACCACCATTCAAACCAAAGTTCTGGGCCATATGGATTCTATGTGGGTTCTTTGTAGTGAGGCCAATCACACTGATGGGGAAGGAGGGAGTTTTTCAGGTTGACAAGTGTCTTTAAATCTAGACAGGCTGGGGGGATAGTCTTGTGACAGATGGCAGGAATCCTGGGTTCTTTTGGAGAAACAACTGAGTTGGAGCTCTGGTCCCACAGCTATCCCAGGCTACAGAGAGCTTTTCCAAGATAAATTGTTGAGCCAGACTTGAGACCTGGCCTGAACATTTCCTACCTCTGAGGCTAGTTCTATCCTTTGTAGAAACCCCAGGCTACACTTAGTTCAGCTGCCTGTTTCCTGGTGGCTGACCTCAGGAGCTCTACCAAACCCCATCTTTGGTGGCATTGGCCTCCTGACCAGCGTGCAGATTACTGAGTTTGCTGTGTTTATCCTGCACACTCAGCTACACAACAACTCATTGAGAAGCAGGCATGAAAGCTCCCACTCCTTACTCAAAAGACCATGTCTCAGGCCTTCACTTGAACCTGCTATTTTTTTTTTTTTAACTGGGTATGACTTTGATCAGCCCAAACAGCTGGCTCTCTATCTCGAAGCAGGTAAGGAGGAGAAAATTAGAGGGACTGGGATATGTGATGGTTAGCTTTATGTGTCAGCTTGACTGGGCCAAGGGACTCCCAGATTAAACATTATTTCTAGGTGTGTCTGTGTGGGTGTTTCCAGAAGAGGTTCAAATCCGTGGACCTAGTAATGTCTATGGACCTCATCCATGCAGGTGGGCATCACCTGATAACTTGAGAGCCTGAATCAAACAAAAGGCCAACGAAGGAGGGAGTTGCCCCTTGTTTCCTGCCTGATATATAGTTCACCTGTTAAATAGCCCTTAATTCTAGGATATCCAATCCATCTTTTCCTGCCCTTGGACTGGGATTCACTCCATTGGCCCCTCTGGTTCTCATGTTTCTAGGCACAGATGAGAATTATACCATGGGCTCTCTTGGGCCTCCAGCTGGAAGAAGGCAGATGTGGAGCTTCTCAGCCTTCTTAATCACATGAGCCAGCTACTTACAATAAATCTCTTCCTATATACGTATCCTGCTTGTTCTGTTTCTCCGGAGAATCTTGGCTAATACGGGGCGTGTGTGTGTGTGTGTGTGTGTGTGTGTGTGTGTGTGTGTGTCAGGGGAGGCTGCTGAAGATGGGCACACTGACTCCAAGATTGAGGGAAGAAGAAACTGAGACATCCCACATAAATAAATGCACGTGCGCAGAAAACACTGGAAATATTTGGGAGCGTAAGCACTTGCTCTGGGCTCTGTAGCCCAGTGGATTCTGCATATGGCAAGCCAGGGGAAGAAGATGCTCCTGAATTCTCAAGGCACAGTGAATTAATCAGAAGCAGCAGCAGGCAAACGTGAAGAGAAAATGAGGGAGGCGTGGCAGTCAGCCCGGTTCTACCACGTACTGGCTGTGTGACCTTCAGCAAATCACTGTCCCTCTCAGAGTCCCAGTTTCACATGTGCCAGATGGGGTGAGGTGTATAATAATAGTAGAACACCTGCTACAGCGTTCTTGTGAAGACAAGATCATATAGATAGAAAGTCCTCTGTGAGTTTCAAAGCACTAAGTAAATGTTTGAGTTTAATTATTCAGCTCAATGTTTAAGGAGAAGAAATGTGTGCAGTAAGATTTAAAAATAGTCCTCTCTGAAACTGGAGGAGAAGAGGTTTTGGAAGGGAAAGGGATGACTTTCATTTCCGTGAAGAATCTACATATGTGGATGTCGGTCTATCTATCTATCAAGAAGGAGAAATGGAAAGTTACAGGGAAGATAAAAGTAGAGATTCTGAAGTAAGCTATATATAATATATATGTTCATTCACTCATTCATTCATTCACTCACTGAGTATCTACCATGGACCAGGCCCCTGGCTAGGTACTGGGAATATAATGATAAGAAGAGAATAATATGACTATGGTCTGAGCCTCATTTAGTCTAGTGGGAGAATAAAATAATCCCACCAATTAATGTGTAGTTATAAACTTCAGTAGTGACTCTGAAGAATAACATAGGGAAGCCAGTTTGCCTGGGTTTAAATTCAGTTTGCTGCCTCGGTGATATTGGGAAGTGTTATTGGGAAGGTTACTTCACTCCTCCAAACCTCAGTTTCTTCATCTGTTCAATGGGTAATAAAAATGACACCAATATCTGACCGGTGTTCTGAAGATTAAATCAGATAATACATCGAAGGTAGGGTTTCCTAGCCTCAGCATGATTGACATTTTGTTCTGAACGATTCCTTGCTGTGAGGGGATGTTCTGTACATTGCTGGATGTTTGCATCCCTGGTCTCTACCTGCTACATGCAAGTTATCATCCTTTCCCCACACCGTGTGTCACCGTGACAACCAATGATGTTTCCAGACATTGCTACATGACCCCCACAGGGCAAAAGTATCTCTTGTTAAGAAGCATTGGTCTAATGCATTTAGAACAGTGTCTTGCACATGTTGAATACTCACTATATGTTAGCTTTTATAATTTTCATAAAGAAAAGTTACACAGAAGACCCAAGATCCGAATCCGATATTGTCATTAACTGGTAGTGGGACCTAATCTTGGGAAGATTAATGAATGCATGCATACCTTGGTTTCTTCATCTCTAAAAAAATATTGATTATCACACTTTATTTACTTAGTAGATCTTAAATAAAATAAGGTATTAGATATTAATCTAGTTCCACATAAAGGTATCTAAAATCATGTTTGTATCTTTAAGGCAGGACACAAACAACAGCTCAATGGCAAAATCCAGCCAGTCTCCATTTTTGTATAACACATAATAAGCTAAAATGACTTAAATTTGTTTTATTAAGTTGAAATTCTTGTACATAAAAACTAACCATTAACCTGGAAGTGAAAATTGGTGCAGTCATCCTGGTAAGAAGTATGGAGTTTCCTCAAAAAGTTAAAAATAGAAATATCCTATGATTCAACAATCATGCTACAGGGTATTTATCCAAATTACACAAAAACACTAATTCAAAGGGATACATGTACCCCTACGTTTATAGCAACTTTATTTACAAGAGCCTAGATATGTAAGTAGCCCAAATATCCACTATTGATGAATGGATAAAGAAACTGTGATAGATAAACACCATGGAATATTATTCAGTCATAAACCAAAATGTCATCTTGCTATTTTGATGCCATGTATGGTGTTAGAGAGTATTCTGCTAAACGAAGTAAGTCAGTCAGAGAAAGACAAATACCATATGATTTCATTCATACGTGGAATTAAAGATATGAAACAAATGAACAAAGAAGAGACTCAGAGCAAGAAAGAGACTCTTAACTATAGAGAACAAACTGATGGTTACCAGAGGGGAGGTTGGTGGGGGGATGGGTGAAATGGGGATTAAAGAGTGCACTTGTTGTGATTAAAATAAAAACTTTAGGGCACCTGGGTTGGCTCAGTCAGTTAAGTTTGCCTTGGGCTCAAATCGTGATACCAGGGTCCTGGGATGGAATCCACATCGGGCTCCTTGCTCAGCAGGGAGTCTGCTTTTCCTTCTGCCTGCTGCTCCCCCTGCTTGAGTTGGTTCTCTCTCTCTCTCTCTCTCTCTCTCTCTCTCTCTCTCTCTCTGACAAATAAATAAAATCTTTAAAAATAGATAAATAAATAAAAACTTAAAAAACCATTAAGCATTTTAATTTTTTTAAAGTGTATAATTTAGTGACTATAGCATATAAACTTTTTAATTCTTTTGAAAAAAATCAAAAGAATATTTCCCGATGTGAAAATTATACGAAATTCAAAGTTTAGTGTCCACAAATAAAGTTTTATTGCAGCATAGCCCCACTCGTTCTATGACTGTTTTCCCACTACAACAGCAGGGTTAAGTAGCCACAATGGAAGTGAGATGGCCCCGAAAGATTAATATATTCACTCTCTGGCTCTTTATAAAGACGGCTTGCTGACCCCTTGCTTTAAAGGAGTAACAAGACCAGGGAAATGAAGTAATTGCTTTTGGGAAATAATGTGCTTCCTCCGTCTTTGCCCTGCTTGCTGATTTTAGAGAACGACAGAATTAATTAGAAAATATGAGGCACTGGTATTTTTCTCCACCAATCTAGTGTAGTCAGCAGGATCTGTAGCTTAGGGACCCTGGAGGCCAGTGAAGAAGACGGCATCACGGGGACCCACAGCAGGCATGGTCGCCTCTCACTGTTCCTGCTTTTGATTTCCCTTTACCATCTGCACTTTCAGTTTGGAAAGCCTGGTCATTTCATTTCTGGTCAGAAACTGAGGCTGTCCTGGTTTTTATTCTTTGTCACCCATTTCTACCTATGGTATCTTTTCTGGAAGAACCTATAAGGAAGCAAAAGATATCCCTTCGGCAAGTGGACTATTTCAGCCTGATTATTTTTACGAAGCAAAAGGAAGACTCTTTTACCTTCCCCCTAACTGCCTGAAAGATTTTAGATAGAGGACCTGCCCTAGGAAGGGAGCCACCACTATAGATAACCATAGTATAATATGAACTACCTGGGGTGATAGGCAGGTAGCAACTTAGCAAAGTATGTTTGTTAAAATTCCTCTTTAAGTCCCCTTGTTTCTAGATGGCCCAGCAAACATTTGTTTATGAAACATTTACTCTTTTCCATCTTCCTATAAACTGTCCTCCTTATAAGTCCCAGTTCCCTGCCCCTTCTCTTTAGGTCTGGATGGCACATAAGTATCATTTGCTTGCCTGCGAGCTTCCTATTTTTAAGGAGCCCTTGTAAGTACGTAATTAATTAAATTCCATTTTCTCCTGTTAATCTGTCTCATATCGGTTTAATTCTTAGATAGCCAAAAATACCTTAAAAGATAAAGAAAAAATTTTTCCTTCCCAATAACTCTGTAAAACATTTTCGTGTCCAACTGTCATCCCTGGTCAAAATGAATTGACTATACGTAGGGCACTGCTTGGTCCAACGATTTTAAAAAGACTCCCTTAACTGTTTAGTTTATGCTAAGCCACTAGACTACCTGATCTGTAAAATTTGTTAAAACATGGAAAGAGAGGACTTGAACTCATGCTTTCCCTTTGGTGGGCTGTAACATAGGGACAACCTGTGGAATATTCACAATGGAGTCAAAGCAGGAAGAGAAGCTAATATGAGAAAGAAGATTTTTGAATATTTCTCACACAAATACCCTAGAAAATGTGCAAAGCTTGACTCAACTCTCAAAAAAAAAAAAAAAAAAAGTCCTCCTCAAGTATCCAGAAAAGCCTTCATGAATGCTTATCCCCACAGCCCCACCAGAGTATGGTCCTGGGACTGTTTCCTGGACTTTGCACCTTGAAAGAGCTGAAGAAGACCCTTAGATCCAGATAGAATGAATACAAGATACTTAGCTTTTTGCCCTCATGTTAGCAAGCCCTCTTACTTAACTATAGACCCCAACAGTAACAACCAGAATAGACAAGATTGCCTAACTCATGGTCTGATTAAAAACCTATTGTTCTCATTTTTCACTGAACTTTCTTGAGACATGGATGAGGGTGTTTTGCAGTGATCAAAACATTCCAACTGCCAAGCCAGAGAAGCCCTGACAGCGATGTAATGCCCAGAAGACCACTCCCCACATGTCCCCTTCCCCGGTCATGAATAGAAGCTGAACACACACCGACCCACACCCCTGAGCGCACTCTCTGCCCGCCCCTCCCTCAGCCTCAAAACCGCTCTATAAACCTCTAGTGTCCATCTTGCAGGCAGAGGAGTGGGTTACTATTACTACCCCTGCTGCCAGGACCCGAAATCAAGCTCTCCTTCTCTTTTCCAACCCTCATCTCTTGAGTTATTGGCTTATCTTACTATGAGTTTATCCAAGTTTGCTTGGTAACAGTGTTGGCAAACCCAGCCAAGAGCTGTGCTTCTGATGTGTCCGGCCCCCTTGGGATTCCCTGGGCTGGGAAGTTGGCTGGGGTACTGCCAGGGCTCACCCCTTCCTTTTCTGAGTTAGCAGCTGGGATTGATCATTCAGAAACACTAGGTAGTTCTATTTTTCACAGAAAATGAGTAAGAGTCCTTTTTGGGTGCCTATGACACAGATATGGAGGCTGCCACTGAATGAATGTTATTTCGATGTTGATAAATAAACTTATACCCTAAAAACTCATTTGTCAAAATTCATCTATTATCCTGTCCCTCAGGATGCTGTGTCTCCTGGGCTGGGTCTAAAGTCGTCACCATGGCTATAATATTCCCAAAATTTGGAGAGGAACTGGAAAGACTCACCACAAAGATTGAAAGCATTTTTGATGTAGCAGATCTTAGAGAAGAGAAGCTTCAAATTCTCCTGGCAGGAGTTTTGAGCCTCAACGAGCGTGAGTGTTGATTCTTCCTGAAACCAACCAGCCACATATCCTTGTCCCCCTGTCTGAAGAATTTTAGATTCCTCTAGAATTCCTCAGCTCTGTGATGGGCTAGCTTGGAATAGAAAAGAATTAATACATGATGTAAAGAAAGTATACCCACTAGTTTTATATCAGAGATAATTATTGAAAAATTAGTAGAGTATAAATGGAAGTCAGACAGAATCACTTTAGGAAAGTCTTCTTCTTTTGGGGGAAGGGAAGGGAAAAAAACCACTGACAGCGATTATGGAAGATGGATAAACTATGCCATATTCATTTAACACTAGAAACAGTGTCACTTTCAGCTTCATCTCAAGGGCTCGCCTCTGGATTTTGTACTTTCCTTTTAATCCTTTGACACAAGATTGAAAAGTGGAACTTTTTTTTTTTTTAAGATTTTATTTATTTGACAGAGAGAAATACAGCCAGAGAGGGAACACAAGCAGGGGGAGTGAGAGAGGGAGAAGCAGGCTTCCCGCCGAGCAGGGAACCCGATGCGGGGCTCGATCCCGGGTCTCCGGGATTATGACCTGAGTCGAAGGCAGTTGCTCAACCAACTGAGCTCCCCAGGTGCCTGAAAAGTGGGGCTTTTAGCATCCTGATGAAGTGTTTCCCAGGACATGGGATGTTCAGAGCCAAAAGCAAGGCAGGTCTAGACAAACCAGTTTGGTCACCCTAGCTATCTTCCAGAAGCCCACACCACCTCTATCACCACCAACTTCTGATCATGCTCTGGGTGCCTGGAACCCCAGAATTCCTTGCACAGATGGTCAAGCCTGCACAGCCCTCTCTCCTGGGTTTGCTCTTGGTTGTGAATACCATTGGTATTCATTCGCCTAGGCCCATAGTGAGTGTATAGAGAGAAGGGGGCTCTTTGCAGGTATGTGGATGGAGCTTAGCCAGATGGCTGGGGTGTCCCAGATGGCTGGGTGTCTCTATGTATAAAGCAGTACCTGATACTATGCAATAAAGCAGGGCTGGGAAGAATAAGGCCAGACCTAAGCCTGACTCTCTTCATGTCCCCATGTTTGATAGAGAATTTTGAGGAGTTTGAGAATTTTAACTTGAATATGTGCTTCCAGGT
The DNA here is from genome assembly GCA_004023965.1 of Spilogale gracilis. NCBI lineage: Eukaryota > Metazoa > Chordata > Mammalia > Carnivora > Mephitidae > Spilogale > Spilogale gracilis. The sequence goes on along the minus strand of PITA01001848.1, from coordinate 90,167 downwards.
CATTATAAAAGTGTCTTTTTTTCTAGGTAGGATGATAGAACACCTTTTACTTAATAGTTTTGTACTTTGGCTTATAGTTTACAAATATTTATAGAAACAGTATGCAGATATCCATTTGTACTTTTACCCTAGGCCCTGGAAAACATTATGGATGGGAATTGCCTATCTCAGTCTTCTGCTTGAATGAAAATTCTATAGGCAATTTTCCATGGTGGAGAATATTGAAGGCTCTGTGGGGGATATTCTCTAAAATTTTGTCTTTGGACAGTTTCCAAAGATTTCTGAAAGAATCCAAATGTAGCACTCAGTGAAAAGCCAAGACTGACTATTGAATTCATTCAAGCAGCCATAGGGACAATAAGATTAAAAAACCTAATGAAAGGGAGGAAGCTAAATTGTAAGTTTCTCCAAGTTAAATGCTTACCAGAACAATGGATCATAACCTCACAGTGTAAAGGTAATTCTTCTGTAAACCCCATCCAATATATTGCTACTATTTTAAAACTCAGAGCACTGGAAAAAACAAAACAAAACAATGTCCTAAAAGACCTCCACAGCTCTCACATGTTGGCTCTATATTTAAACAGAATGTAGGATATCCTTCCAGCTTGCTTCAACTATCCTTAGTAAAATTTCTCCCCATTCACCTGCCAATCCTACATCCCATCACAAACAGAAATATACAGTTTTCTTACACTTGGGTCTCCTATTCAGTGTTGTCATTTGTTTATACTGTCCACTCTCTAGTGAGATGAGTATTGCTATAAGAACCAAAAGAAAACAATCAGCCATCATCTCACTAAACGACTTCAAACCATCCCTGAACACTTCATGAAAGAGCATTCCTTCCTCTTTGGCTTCTATTTATATTGAATTGAGACTTGCTTTGTAAATTAAATATAGCAATGTCTGTATTTTGAACATGATATACATGGACCAGATCTTCCTATCTGGACAAACTTCAGTCAAAAACTAACAATGACTCACACGAGCACTGTCCAGCTTGTATCTGACCCTTGCAGAAGTCCCATCTGTTTGTGGGCAGCTACCTGAATGAGATGAGAAATCAGCTTAGAGCACCTCCTGCTAAAACCAAAGTCAAATCGCCTATGTGGTCACTTTGATCCCTTAATACCTCTGTTCAAAATGAGCAGTCCACTGCTCTGTTAAAAACCTATACCACCTTAATGCATACGTCAGCCCTTATTCATGCCATCATTCCCAACTCAGGATATCAACTCAAGTCTCTGTTGTTTCACCTGGCTAATGCATTTTTCCTCTCCAGTATATTCTCATTCCCAATACCTTTTGACTCTCTTACCATGACCAATATCTTATATCAATTACACAGATGAGATCAGTCAGAAAATTGCTTGGGCTGTTGTGGCCAGTAAAGCTGCTTTTCATAAGGACTATTTCCTCTTGCCACTTACTAGCCATAAAACAACTATATGACTTAAAGAAAAGGAGCCACTGATTAGAAAAAGTCTACCAGGAAGATAGCAGTTTGTCTCCTTTGCTTGTTTATGAACTGTTTACACGTATACAGTCATCTCATAACTTTCATGTCCCTTTTATTAGTCAATATTATCAGTTGGAGGGGACACCTGGGAGAGGAGAAGAAAAAGAACAAGTCAGGACCACCTGTGTGCCTGAATTATCCAGTATAGCACCTTGTCATCACGTGTACTCTGCTTATAATGCAGGGAAGTTGGTTCAGAACATCCAGGACTTGACCAGAAATTGGATGCCTTTCATCCACTAGCAAATTAAACACATCAGCTTTCTCTTATGAAGTGGTAACCCCTGGTCTTAATGTTAATATGCTTATTTTCTGGAAGGTCCAAAGATTGTCTCTGGGAGAGTAGCTCCCAAACTTCAGTATATATAAGGACTACTTGAAGATGTTGTTAAAACACAATTTCTGGGCCACATCTTCAGTTTCTCATTTAGTAGGTCTAAAGTGGGGCCTAAGGATTTACATTTCTAAGTTCCCAGATGCTGATGTTATAGATCTGGTGACCACACTTTCACAGCCATTGCCCTAGAGGAAAGCAGATGTAATTGCTTTGCCAAGACATTGCTCTAAAAACACATTCCTCAACATAGACCCAGATTAAGTTTCCGATTTTATGGGATAGGTTTTCCAATTTTTATGTAAAGCTTTAAACATTAAATTCTAACCACAAAATCCATATGCTTGAATTGCTTTGGGCAAGACAGGGAGCAAAAATTATGACATTAAGTAAGAATTTGGTGGACTTTTCAATGAAGACCTTAAATGGTCTGAGGCCTACCAATTATCATAATGAACATATGGTTCTGCAATTAGAGAGCTCAGTCCACATGGCATTGTAAGGGGATGGCCCTGGACGGTTCCAACTTATATTCTAGTTGTTTTCCACTAACAGCAGTTGGCAAGCTGTGGCCTACTGGTAAAATCTGGTCTGTCACCTGTTTTTGTATGGCCTGCAAACTAAGAATGGTTTTTATATTTTAGATGGTTGAGAAAAAAAAAAGACAGCTATTTTGTTAAATGTGAAAAGTATATGAAATTCAAATTTTATTGTCCATAAAGTTTTATTGGAACACAGCCATGTCCGTTGTTTTTGTATTTTCTTTGGCAGAGTTGCAAAGTTGCAAGAGGGATAATAGGACACACAAAGCCTAAAATATTTACTCTCTGATTCTTCAGAAATGACATTTGCTGACCCCTACTCTAAAAGGTTAAGGGGTTACCTTGTAGCATCCACTGGGTGAACATTATGTGAAGCTGGCCACGAGGTAGTAGAAAACTCTTTGGAGATGTAGGTCATATGACCTCAGGACTTGGGACATAGACTAGAAAATGCCAAATTTCCATGTTCCCATAGAATTATTACCCATCTTTATGTCCTGTAACTGTTGGCTATGTTTGCTAGAAAGACATTTCCTCCTGTCCTCATGCCACATTCTTCATTTCTTCTCTGAGCTCTCATTTCTCTGCATCATCTGTGCCTAATACCCACAGCGAACAGTTTCATAATCAATTCCCTAGCCCCAGCAGATGCACTGGAAAACATGTCAGTGATGGGCTTGTGTGTATGGCCTCCTTGGTGATGGTGAGTCTTCTCTTCATGGCCTTACTATAAATATTTCCTTCTGGAACAATTCCATGGGTTGGGTGAAGTCCTCTAGATATAAATACAGCTGGAATGATGCCAGGCAAGGTGCTGCATACCTAACAGCATGGTCACACACAGGCCCTCTGAGCTTCATAGGAGTGATATATAACTGTTAGGTCTCACAATTGCCTATGATCGTTAATGGAAGATATTGGATCATAGTAAATTCCTCAAAGACACAATCATTCAGGAAAACAAACACAGATTTTTTTTTGAGTACTGAATAAAGATGCTATTTCATGATGACGAAGTCTCAAGGATGACTGACAACTTGGAACACTCTTTCCAACTAAACAGTTTAAAAACCCTTGATTGAAAATATGAAGCCTCCATTGATAAAAAGGGGGTGGGAGATGGATGAAGTTGGTGGTGGGTATTGAGGGCATGTATTGCATCAAGCACTGGGTATGGGGCATAAACAATGAATCTTGGAATACTGAAAAAATAAAATAATGTAATAAAAATAAAAATAAATAAAATGGCTTAAAAAAGGCAGTAAGTGCTTCTGCTTAAATATTTTCTTAAAATATGTGTGCTTTCATGGCCAGGAAAAATGTGGGAATTTATTTGTTTAAAACTAAAATTTATGAATTAAACTGCTTGAAAAACAAGATTTCTCTTTTCCACCATAGTATTAAGCTCAAAAACTTTTAACCTGATACTAAGAGAACACAAGCCTAGGAATAAAAAGTCTTGGTTCTAGAAACAGCAAGAATGTGAAGGTGTTTTTTTTTGTTTGTTTGTTTTAAGGACTTTTTGACATTTGGAATCTTGTATTTCTAATTTTTTTGTTAATGTAGAGACATTTGTATAATATCCCTTTAAACTTCAAAAGGTGGTTAAAAACAATTACATAATGAGAATGGGGAATTTAACATTTTACTCTAATATTAAAAAATGTGATTTGTTGTTTTTCTCCATAGAGAAGGGAGTAATTGTTTTATGCAAATGTAACTTAATGTGAGATTTCTGTTGAAGTGCACTGTAATTGTGTTATGCTAGCTACAATTATAAAAAATGGTACCTTTTGTGAATTGGTGCTAGTAAAACCTTTAGTAGAATCTAAAAAATAGGTGCATCTAGAGAAATGTTTCCACTTGAATATTTTGGATACATTTTATTTTATTTGAATAGGTAATATGGTTTCATGGTTCAATCAAATCAAAGCAACACAGAAAAGTATGCACTAGATATTTAAGTTTATCTTTTTTTCAGCCACTCCAACCAGCTTGTTCCCCATAGGTACCTATTTACATTAACTTTTTGTTTATTAACTAGTGTTTGTTTTTGCAATATAAGCAAGTAGGAGTATTTATTCTTATTTCCCTGCTTTCACCATAAAAATATAGCATAATAAAGGCACTGTTAAATAATTTGCTTTCTTCACTTACTATACAACTTCTAGATCTTCTTTTTTTTGTACATAGAGAGACTCTACATTCTTTTTGGTTTAGTTGTATGGTACTCTGTTGCATGGCTTAGCCATGCTCTCTTTGCCTGATCTCTTGATGCTGGACCTTACCTGTTTCTAATCTTTTGTTCTTTTGCCCTTCAGGAAAGTTTTCAAGTTTTCCTTAATAGGTTTTGTACATTTTCTGTTAAACAACTGCTTTGGTTTATATGCAGTTAATTATCTTGTCCTGAGTAAAACTATACAGTTTAATATCTGTCACTTTTTTCTAATATCTATTTATCTTACAATGTTTTTTATCTGGTTAAACTCAGTTATATTTTCTACTATTCTTTTTTTTAATTGAGATATAATTGACATATAACATTGAATTAGTTTCAGGTATACAATATAAGAAATCAATATTTATAGATATAGATCACGATAACAAGTCAACATCTGTTGCCATACATAGTTACATAATTACATATCTTTTCTTGTGATGAGAAATTTTAAGATCTACTCTCTTAGAAACTTTTAATTATGCACTACAGCATTATTAATTGTAGTCATCATGGTGTATATTATATCCCCATCACTTATTTCTTTTATAATTAGAAACTTGTACCTTTGACCACCTTCATCCATTTCTCCCACCCTCCTCCCCTTGCCTCTACTATCAGTCTGTTCTCTGTATTTATGAGCTTTGTATTTTTCCCCCTAGATTTCACCTATAAGTGAGATCATAGGCATTTATCTTACTCTGCTTGACTTATTTTGCTTAGCATAATGGCCTTAAGGTCTGTGGAAATGTAATCGCAAATGGCAAGATTTCCTTCTTTTTTATGGCTGAATGATATTCCATTGTATTTATATGCAACATTTTCTTTATTCATCCATTGATGGACACCTTGATTGCTTCCATATTGTGACTAATGTAAATAATGCTGCAATAAACATGGAGATACACATATCTTTTTAAGTTAGTGTTTTTAATTTTTTAGATAAATACGCTATATGACTCATATAGTGTTCTATTATCAATTTTTTGAGGAACCTCCATACTATTCTCCACAGTGGCTGCACCAATTTGCATTCCCACTAAGAGTGTACAAGGGTTCTCTTTTTTTCCTGTCCTTGTCAACACTTGTTATCTCTTGGCTTCTTGATAATAACCATTCCAACAACAGTGAGGGGATGTCTCACTGTTGTTCAGTTGGCATTTCCCTGAGTCTTAGTGGTACTGAACATCTTCTCATGTACTTGTTGGCCATCTATATGTCTTCTTTGGAAAAAAAAATCTATTCATATCTTATGTCCTTTTAAAAATCAGATTGTTTAGTTTTCTGAGTTGTGTAAGTTCCTTACATATTTTGGATATTAACCTCTTATGAGATTAATATGATTTGCAAATATTTTCTTCCATCTGGAAGGTTGCCTTTCTTTTTATTAATGATTTTCTTAGCTGTGCAGAAGCTTTTTAGTTTGATGTAGTTCTACCTGTTAATTTTTATTTGTGTTGTCTTTGTAAGACAGCTGGATCTACAGACCTGAATCATGGCTGTGGAACCTCAAACAGTCCAAGGGATTTGTTCCAGCCCCTTCCAGCCATAGTGCAGGGCCATTCTACTCACCAGGAACCTATCCAGTGGCCAGTCAGCAGCCTTCCCAAGAATGTGGTGGAGCCATTTCCACCATGCACATGATAATAGACTTGTTGACGGAGGAGCCTACTATGGAAATTCTTATCCTACAGCCACCAACTGAACAAAGTACTGGAAACAGTGCCATCCAGCCAGGGACTAGATGGGATCCATGCCCACTTTAGCCCCTGGTAACAAGCTGGCCAGTTGTAGACTCCAATGTAGACCAAGCAACCGCCTTATAACTGGGTCAGACCAGCACAACCATGATTCCAGAGGTGACTCCACCAGCCCAGGGAATAGACAGGAGGTCTTTACCTGATGAAACAGTATATAAAAGAGTGGAAGAGGTGTTTACTCCTTCAAAGGCACAGACATCAATACAAGACTACATGAAGAGTCAAATATAACACCACCAAGTGAAAGAAATAAAGCTTCAGTAACTGACGCCAAATAAATAGAGATCATGGTTTACCTGACAATTCAAAATAACTATCTTAAAGAAACTGAATGAAATGTAAGAGAACACAGACTGACAACTAAACAAAATCAGAAAAAAATGCATGATGAGAATGAGAAGTTCAATAAAGAAAATAGAAGACATACAAACCCAAAAAGAAATTCTAGAGCTGGAGAATAAAATAACAGAATTGAAAAGTTCAGTAAAGAGCTTCAACTCCAGATAACCACAGGGAAGAAAGAATCAGTGAACTCAAATACAGATCATTTTAAAATAATCATTTAGAGGAATGAAAAGAAAAAAGAATGAAAAAAAGTGAAGAAGACCTAGGTAAATTACAGGACATATCAAGCAAATAAATATGTATAATGTGGGAGTCCAGAAGAAGTAGAGAGAGAAAAGGGGACAGAAGGTTTATTTAAAGAAATAGTAGCTGAAAACCTCCCAAATCTTGGGAGAGATGTGGATATTGATGTATGAGAAGTTCAAAGGACCTCAAATAAGATGATCACAAAGATTACTATGAGACTCATTATAATCATAATGTTAAAAGTCAAAGACAAGCAAGAATTCTGAAAGTAGCAAGAGGAAAAACAACTCATCATATGCAAGGGAATCCTCTCTCCCAGTAAGGTTATCAGGGGATTTCTCTGTGAAACTCTGCAGGCCAGGAGGGTGTGGGATGATATATTCAAAGTTCTGAAAGAAAGAAAAAAAATCCTGTCAACCTAGAATACTGCACCCAGAAAAACTGTCCCTGAGAAATGAAGGAGAAATAGATATTCCCAGAGAAGGAAAAGCTAAGGGAGTTCATCAACATAAGATCTGCCTTATAAGAAATGCTAAAGGAAGTTCTTCAGGTTGAAATGAAAAGATACTAATAATGACATGAAAGCATATAAAAGTAAAAAATTCACTGGTAAAGGTAAATATATAGTCAAATTCAGAATACCTTAACACTGTAATGGTGGTGTGTAAATCACTTTATCTCCAGACTAAAAGTTAAAAATGATAATATTAAAAATAACTAAAATTATAATAATTTGATACTTAGTGCACAATATAAAAAGATGTAAAGTGTGACAATAATAGCATAGCATGTTGCAGGGAGGAAAAGTAAAAGTATAGAGTTTCTGGATGCAATTTAAGGTACGTTGTCAACTTAAAATAGACTGTGACATCTATAAAATGTTTATGTAAGTCTCATGGTAACCACAAAGAAAAATTTCATAGTAGATTAAAAAAATAAAAATAAAGCATATCTGTGTAAAAAAATGTATCACAAAGGAAGACAGTAAGAGAGAAAAGGACTAAAAGACAATCAGAAAACAATGAGCAAAATGATACTAGTATGTTCTTACCCATTAATAATTATTTTAAGTTAAATAAATTAAATTCTCCAATCAAAGGAAAAAGAATAGCTAAATGGATTTAAAAAAAAGATGCAATAATATGCTGCCTAGAAGAGAGTCATGCTTTTTTAAACTACACATATAACTTGAAAGTGAAGAGGTAGGTAAAAGGTCTTCTATGAAAATGGTAACCAACAGAGAGAAGGAGTAGTTACATCAGATAAAATAAACTTTTAGCTAAAATCACAAGAGATAAAGAAGGCCACTATGTAGATATAAAAGGTCAATTCTTCAAGAAGATCGAGCAATTGTAAATAGATATGCACCCAACATTGGAGCACCTATTTAAAGTAAATATTAAAAGAAGTGAAAGGAAAAATAGATACAATACACAGATAGTAGAGGATGTTGATGGTCTACTGTTGATATTGAATAGATCATTCAGACAGAAAATTATTCAGGAAATAGTGGTCTTGAATTATATTAGAGACCCAATGGACCGAACAGACATACAGAACATTCCATCCAATAGCACCAGAATACACATTCTTCTCAAACACATGTGGAATATGGCCAATATAGATCATGTGTTCAGCTATAAAGAAACCCTAAACAAATTTAAGCAGAATGAAATAATATCTAGGATTTTTCCAACCACAAGTGTATGAAACTAGGAATTAGCAACAGGAGGAAAATTGAAAAGTTCACAAATACATGGAAATTAAACTGCACACTACTGAATAACAAATGGGTCAAAGAAGAAATCAAAGGGAAATCAGAAATATCTTCAGACAAAGGAAAATGAGAATATAGTATACCAAAACTTACAGGATGTAGCCAAAAGCAGTTATAAAAGGAACATCTATAGTGATACATGCTTACATTAAGAAAAAAGAAATATTTCAAATAAATAACATAATTTTATATCTCAAGGAACTGGAAGAAGAAGAGCAAAGTAAATCCAAAATTAACAGGAGGAAGGAAATGATTAAGATTACAGCACAAATAAATAAAATGAAAAATAGAAAAAAATCAATGAAACTAAGAGTTAGTTTTAGAAAAGATAAACAAAGTTGATATGACTTTACCTAGACTAAAAAAGAAAAAAAAGAGAGGACTAAATAAACAACTGAAAGAACAAAAATTATAACTGACACCACAATAATACAAAAATCCCTAGCTGGGCATTTAACCCAAAGATACAGATGTAGTGAAAAGAAGGGCCATATGTACACCAATGTTCATCGCAGCAATGGCCACAATCGCCAAACTGTGGAAAGAGCCAAGGTGCCCATCAACAGATGAATGGATAAAGAAGATGTGGTACATATATACAATGGAATACTATGCCTCCATCAGAAAGGATGAATATCCAACTT